>JAVTVY010014511.1:0-69622 GCA_036873755.1 Hanleya hanleyi | reverse complement strand
AACACCATGGCGAGATGCCGATGGATATGAAGTCGGGTATGTACGGACTTTACGTCTACTCGGACGTGGTGGACAACCACATCGTGGGCGATATCAACACACCTCTGTTACGGGTGGTCCCCATTAAAAAGACGTATGGCGATCAAGTCACCCACAGTTTCAACCATATCATGTACCTGCTCGTACGACATACCGACATCAACACGATCACGGTGGATATAAGAGATGACACGGGACGAGCGGTGGCATTCGAACGAGGAAAAGTGGTGCTGACACTTCATTTTCGACAAGCACGTGCTCCCCACTTTGCATAATGAAAGTACTTTACGAGTGCGATGCACGCAGCTATGCCGACTATTATGCCCAACAGGCCGGGGGTGGCTTTCCGGTCTTTAGCGGTGCACGCATGCAACGAGGACATGGACTGGGGAACATACTCGGCAGCATTGTGAAAACGTTCCTGCCCTTGGTGACGCGGGGTGTGAAAGCACTCGGCAAACAAGCGGTACGCAGTGGACTGCAAGTGGCCGGTGATGTCTTGGGGGGTACGGCACCCCGACAAGCCTTGAAACGACGGGCCAAAGAAGCGGGAGGCGTCTTGGTGGCCAAAGCACAACGCACCGTAGGGAATAAAAGAGCTGCCCTACCGAGATCACGCACCAGTCGACGACCGACCCAGCGACGACGCACATCCAAGAAGACCCGGGATATCTTTTCTTAAAACATGGCCTTAATCCACGCCGAGTCCTGCTCCTCCACCAACAGTGAATTTGATTTGTGGACCGTGCCGCCCACACAAACCAGTGTCGAACAAGGATTATGGGTGGAGCATCTCCCGCTCTCCAGCATCAACGAAACCGGACCCATCGAGTTCACCATCAGTAATGCCGATACGGCCTATGTGGATTTAGCCCATACCTATTTGTATGTGAAAGCCAAGGTGGTCAATGGAGCTGGCACCAGAATCGCTGACCAAGCAACGGTGGGCCCGACGAATCTCTGGCTGCACTCGATGTTTCAGCAGGTAGATATTTTTCTCAGCGACAAACTCATCAGTGACTCCACCAACACGTACCCCTATCGAGCCTACATCGAGACACTGTTGTCGTATGGCCGAGAGGCTAAAAATCTCAGCTGACAACCGCTTTATTCTACAGGGACACGGCCGAGCACATGGACACGGCGGACAATGGGGGATATAACAAACGGAAGGCTTTCACTGCGAACAGTGCCTCGGTGGATATGATGGGTCGACTGCATGCAGACATGTTCATGCAAGACCGGTACCTCTTGAACAAGATCCCCATCAAAATCCGACTGATACGGGCGCCTCCCACCTTCGCCTTGATGGCCACTAACGTAGAGGGGCATGCAGCGGACTATAAGATTGTCATCCAAGACGCAGTCCTGTATGTCCGAAAAGTGAAACCGAATCCAGCCGTTCAATTGGGACACATGAAAGCCTTGGAAACAAAACCAGCCCAGTACCCTATCCGACGTGTGCAAACCAAAGTGTTCTCTGTGCCTGCTGGAAATATGGGCGCCAACAAAGAAAACCTGTTCCTGGGGGAACTACCCAAGCGATTGATCCTGGCCTGTGTGGAAAATACCAGTTTCAGCGGAGCCTACCCAGAGAATCCGTTTGACTTTAAACATTTCGGCATCAATTTTGTGGCCCTGCATGTGGATGGACAACAGGTGCCAGCCACGGCCTTAACCCCGAACTTTGGGCGGAGGAATTTCATTCGAGCCTATCAGAGCCTGTTTACAGCCACCGGTCAAATCAACCAGGACGAAGGGAATATGATCAGTCGGGAGGACTACGCGAACGGATACACGTTGTTCTGTTTCGATCTGACCCCCACCTTAGAGAACGACCATCAGCTGGCCCTGACCAAGCAAGGCAATTTACGGTTGGAAATCCACTTTGCACGAGCCCTGGCGACCCCGTCAATGTGATCTGCTACGCCGAGTTTGACAACATCATTCAAGTGGACAAGGCGCGCAACGTCCTGTGTGACTTCTCCACCTAACATGGATACAGACCAGATAACCACCGTGCTGGAGAATGACCCACAGACACGTAGGGTCTTTCAAGGGGTGTTCGCCCGAGATGTGTTTCCATTAGACCGTATGTATCCGGCTGCTTACGTTCTCAACACGGACCCGATGGATCGACCCGGTGAACACTGGGTGGCCGTGTACTTGACAGAAGAGCAGGGGGAATACTTTGACCCGTACGGTCTGCCACCCCTCCATCCCGATTTAACAGACTTCATGGATCAAGGCACAGAGACGTGGTGTTGGAACAGTCAAACGTTGCAAAGCCTGACCAGTGGCGTGTGCGGACAATATTGCTTGTTTTACCTGTACCATCGATGCCGGGGAAGACCCTTATCTACTATCGTACAGATGTTTGACGAGTACTCCCAGGCCGAGGACCGCGATGTACTCGTCTATGACTGGGCCGCCCATCATTTCAATGTACAAGCCCCGTTCTGGGCTTAAGTTAATGACAAGCCCCTTGTTCTGGGCTTCAATGTACAAGCCCCTTGTTCTGGGCTTCAGTTAATGACAAGCCCCTTGTTCTGGGCTTGAGTTTTCACGTGGTTGTTCTCACGTTGTTGTTGTTCACTGAATAAAAAAAAATGAGATCTCACCAAAAAACCCTGTCTTGTGTGTTTTATTCCTAATGCATCAATGCCCAATGTGGAGATTCAGTCAAACTGAAATCAGTGGTGTAGGATTGGGGTCAAAATGTAACCCATCAAGTTTAGAAGGCAAGAGCACTATAGTAAAAAATAGAGAGCCAATGAAATCAGCCTACAGACCAAGTACGTGTCTTTGGTCTAGGTTTGGAGCGGGCATTTCATTGAGGTACGTGTATACGGTGAGTGAAGAGACTCGTCCAACACGTATAGATTATGACTATAAGTTCTATGAGCATAATGCATGAAAGTGGCTTTGAACACCGTATTAGTCAATCAGTGGCCTAGAATGGAGCCAAAGGTAACCCATCCATGTCCAGAAAAACATTACCCGGGTGTACAAGAACCCAGATGTAGGCGCGGACGTCAGCGAAAGCACACCGTGAATACCCCAATTCCATTGGCTGATTGTTCGATCGCTGATTGGTTCTTTTTCTCGACCGCTGATTGGCTCTTTTTCTCGACCGCTGATTGGTCCAAATGGAACTGCCCATCTTTCCCAGGTTCATCTAGAATCCCCCTAGAATCTAGAATTTTTTATTGTGCTCAAGCTCTGACTATAGCGATGCCGCAACATTGTCTCATTGGACATTGGACCGTCTGACCTGGAGGTGACCCTTTGACCTTTTGACCCGCGTCCGCGCGCGCACTGCCGGGGATGACGCGCACTTCCGGAGAACTCGCGCGCGCGCTCGCGCTGCGGGGCGCTGGGGCGGGGCGGGAAAACCCACCGGCGATTGAACATACGGACGTCTAAGAGGAAACATTAGGAACTCTTCTATGTTTGGATGTAGTTTTTAGTGAAAAACCCGGAAGTGACGTCATACAGGGTCCAGTTTTCGACACTAAGTGACCACATCCGACAAAATGGCCAGTTTTCGACACCGGATGTGCCGCCATCTTGAACATACGTGCCGCCATCTTGGATATGTCCCATAATGCACCGGGTCAAAATACTCGCTTCTGATTGGACGAGAGCTCTGGGACGGATTTGAAATACTCGCTTCTGATTGGACGAGACCTCCGTATTGCATCTGCGCATGCGCAGAATGATATTCCTACCGCACACCCAACCCATCAGATGCCCCTTCACGAATGCTTCACTTAGATACCTCACTCGACCCCATTGGTGCATTAGGGGCTCCCCTACATCCCAACACGGCTATTTTCATACACTTGGGCCACCGCGCATGCGCAGAATGCCGATAGTTCAACCCCACACCCAGCCCATCAGATGCCCCTTCACATAAGCTTCACTTTGATACCTCACTCGACCCCATTGGTCCATTAGGGGCTCCCCTAGCTCCCAACACGGCTATTTTCATACCTTGGGCCACCGCGCATGCGCAGAATGCCGATAGTTCAGCCCCATATCCAGCCCATCAGATGCCCCTTCACGAATGCTTCACTTTGATACCTCACTCGACCCCATTGGACCATTAGGGGCTCCCCTAGCTCCAAAACGTCTATTTCCATACCCTTGGGTCACCACGCATGCGCAGAATGCCGATATTTCAACCCCACGCCCAGTCCATCAGATGCCCCTTCACGAATGCTTCACTTTGATACCTCATACGACTCCATTGGCCCATTAGGGACTCCCCTAGCTCCAAAACCGCTATTTCCATACCCTTGGGCCACCGCGCATGCGCAGAATGCCGATATTTCAACCCCACACCCAGCCCATCAGATGCCCCTTCACGAATGCTTCACATCGATACCTCACTCGACCCCACTGGACCAGTAGTCAATCTCCTAGCTCCAAAAAGGCTATTTTCATACCCTTTGGCCTCCGCGCATGCGCAGAATGCCGATAGTTCAACCCCGCGCCCAGCCCATCAGATGCCCCTTCACCTAACCTTCAATTTGATACCTCACTCGACCCCATCGGACCCTTAGGGGCTCCCCTAGCTCCAAAAAGGCTATTTTCATACCCTTCGGCCGCCGCGCATGCGCAGAATGACGATATTTCAACCCCACACCCAGCCCATTAGATGCTCCTTCACCTAACCTTCACTTTGATACCTCACTCGACCCCATCGGACCATTTTATCTAGGGACTACTTTTTCTCCGCGGAAGCTTTTTCCCGAGACCGAATCACCGCCAAAACCACGGCCAAACCGCATCACCGCGCATGAATACATTTTTTTTTTTTTTTTTTGGCCGGAACTTTTTTTTTGCCCGAACATGCCCGAACATGCCGTCCACCTCCCACACACTAAAACCGGCCGCCATCTTATCCCACCTCCCACACAACACACTAAAACAGGCCGCCATCTTGTCCCACCTCCCACACAACACACAAATACGGGCCGCCATCTTGTCCCACCTCCCACACAACACACTAAAACGGACCGCCATCTTGTCCCACCTCCCACACGACACTAAAACAGGCCGCCATCTTGTCCCACCTCCCACACGACACTAAAACTCGCCGCCATCTTGTCCCACCTCCCACACGACACTAAAACCGGCCGCCATCTTGTCCCACCTCCCACACAACACACAAAAACACACAAATACGGCCCGCCATCTTGTCCCACCTCCCACACAACACACTAAAACCAACCGCCATCTTGTCCCACCTCCCACACGACACTAAAACAGGCCGCCATCTTGTCCCACCTCCCACACGACACTAAAACCGACCGCCATCTTGTCCCACCTCCCACACGACACTAAAACCAGCCGCCATCTTGTCCCACCTCCCACAGTCCCTCACGCGCACATCCACAATTATGACGTCACCACCAAGCGCAGTCAAACTACATTCTCGCATTTGATTGGTCAATATTTCACAATTGACCTCTATGACCTCTACATCCGGGTTTTATGAGCGTTTAAATGCATGCTGTATACTACTAAGCAACACCTCAAAATTGGCAAAAACATGCCCTAATGCCTCCTAAGACCATGGAAATGCTCTTAATTAATCAGTATGACCTGACATAATTGGGTCAATGTGGCCTATTTTCTGACTCAATTACTGCCCTAATTATGTGACCTAGAAACCACGAAATTGGTAAAAAATTGGTCAAGGTACACATTTAAATCATATCAAACCCAACTTCGTAGGTCCTGTGACGTTAGTCTCACTGCCATGTGTTCAGAGGAAGAGTGCATATACTGAGTTTTCGGCGTAGTCATCAACTTCTGCATTAACGTCAAAGGTTTAAACCAACGACGCCCCTTTTAACTGAAAATAATTTGTCCGTTTACAATGTCTCTGCAATATCTGTAGTTACTCATCAGCAACTCAGACTGAATTTTAACCATGCATGACTAGGAATTAAAATATATTATCGTGGGTCTGCAATACAGTGGTGAAACACTGGAGACTATGTTACATAGCTGTGACGATGACTGTATATACTGCCAACTCCTAACTGTCAACTTATTTTCCAATTTCCTGTTGCAAAGGAGATGGTACGATAAGGCGGGATTTTGGCCTATACGTGGTGCGGTTGAAATCGAAAAAATAACATGTCCTACAGGTAATTGTGTTTTAATGTAACGGCAAGAGAAAATATATGTACACAATATGTGAAAGTTCTAGCTCGTTTGCGTTATGATTATAGTTATGACAAACTGAAATCCGCACCATGTGCTATTTCGTGAGAAATGGGTCCAACTAGAGTCATTTAAATGCACATTTAGACATGAAGGACCCCTTGGACCAAAACGCCATTTATCTTGGTGATGTGCGGTGGCATTATAACTTCACTGCTGGAAAATCTTTTTGGTCCAAGCGGTCCTTCGTGTCTACATGTGTGTTTAAATGACTCGATTTAGACACCTTTTCACGAAATAGCGGATTTCAATTTCATGCCGAGCTAGAACTTTCACATATTGTGTACATATATTTTCTCTTGTCGTTACAATAAACACAATTATTTTTAGGACATTTTATTTTTTTCGATTTTAACTGCACCACGTAGAGGCCAAAATCCCGCCCTATCGTACCATCTCCAAGCAAATTTGTGGTGTTTAGACCTGTTAGTGACTGCATTCGAGCGTTGGAAAATGCCAGTTGCCAGGTGGAACTATTTGTTTCATCCCACTGGAAAGAAGTCACCCTCTTCACAAAAATATAAAAAAAACCTATATATATCTAATGTAACAACTGTTGGCATTGCGGGAAGTTGATGCTGGGTCGACATCGGGCCTTACCGACTAGTCTTTTGTGTTAAATGCCGTCATTTTCATCTGACGACGATACAGCTCACCATTCCCCCAGTGCACGAGTTGTCATATTGACACAGCTCACCAATTACCAATATACGAGTTGTCAGAGTATTTCCATCATAGCTCTCTAGATTTTATCTAATACCGCTTATGCCGGTGCTAGGGGCCGTGTGGTCATGTCATCCAAGTTGCCACATGAACAGGTACAATAAAAGCGTACCTGAGATACAACACATATCACGAATCGTTAGATTCTTGGTATGTGCTTTAGAATAGGTTAACCAGAAGACTATACTGTGAAGACATGTGACTCTGTCAGTATGTCGGCACCTCTTCCCGCTTCTCTTATATGCGTTGTAATCTTTACCTATGTATGGCGAGATTCTGCTGGTGGACGTTTCGTCCCCGAGGCCCGCCCCCTGTACAGACCTTTTGGTCTTTGATATATGTTGGCATTGCGGGAAGTTAATGCTGGGTCGACATCGGGCCTTACAGACTAGTCTTTTGTGTTAAATGCCGTCATTTTCATCTGACGACGATACAGCTCACCAATCCCCAGTGTACGAGTTGTCAAAGCCACACAGCTCATCAATTACCAATATACGAGTTGTCAGAGCATTTCCATCATAGCTCTCTAGATTTGTATCTAATACCGCTTATGCCGGTGCTAGGGGCCGTGTGGTTATGTCATCCAAGTTGCCACATGAACTGGTACAATAAAAGCGTACCTGAGATACGACACATATCACGAATCGTTAGATTCTTGGTATGTGCTTTAGAATAGGTTAACCAGAAGACTATACTGTGAAGTCATGTGACTGTCAGTATGTCGGCACCTCTTCCCGCTTCCCTTATATGTGTTGTAATTTTTGCCTGTATATGGCGAGATTCTGCTGGTGGACGTTTCGTCCCCGAGGCCCGCCCCCTGTACAGACCTTTTGGTCTCAGATATATGTTGGCATTGCGGGAAGTTCACACAAAAATATAAAAACTACATATATCTAATGTAACAACCGTGGGTTGGCATGCTGGCATTGCGGGAAGTTGATGGCGCTCAGCAATATTTCAGCTATATAGCGATTGGTTAAGTGGATAAACCAGTGACAAGCGATATACCAGGTACCGTACTAAATTGTAAAAGGTTAAACATGTAAAAGATTGACGTCACGATGCCCCTCCCCCAAACCCAACTTGAAATTATTGAAAAAATGTTCTACGCTGTTACACCAGTCCATGTATATTTGGTAACCTGCCATTGAAGTGCAGGAAAATTTCGATATTTATAGATACATATACTACAAGATATGTTAGTTTCACGACACGTTAATTTGGGTTGATAGCTTCTTACTCGGACTGAGCCCGGAAAACTGGGATTCTTAGAATACCCAGACACTGTAACTTTCTTGAAGTACAGTGTTATTCTGTTTATGTAGTGTTAAGTGATAAGGGGATAAGTTTGAAAATATCCTGAAAAAAAGTGCCGTGAACGTTTGAAAACGACGCCTGTACTGACCAGGAATAAAACTACTTTGTTGGCCTAAAGTTTTCTTTTATTTTGTCTGTAGGGTTTTACAGTTACACCTTCATTTATAACATATTGAACTTCCCGGCCGGAGTTGTACCAGTAACCAAGGTGACTGCTCAAGACACGGCTAACATGAGGGACTATAATGGTGATACTGACGGACGTTGGGCTTTGAAACAGGTACACACATTTCCTTTATCACTATATGTAAAATACTTTACAGCCAACGATAAAATCATTCATGCATGCTATATCCTCGCCTACGCAAAGTTCGGAATATGAATAGTCCCTTCGAAATAAGACTATTTCAAGAGCGGTTCGCAAAATCCAACTTTTCCTTGAAGGTGATCGTGTGTCATTGCATTCACTTGTAGCGTCCTATTTATGTTTTTTGGCATGAACCGATTCCACGTAAGTTTCTAAACAATCGCAGCTCGAAGATGGTATGGATTGCTACCAAAATTCAACTAAACCTTGTCCATGAAACAAACAAATAATTGAACTGATATGCTTCATGAAAATGAATTGCATGATCCTTTTGCATATTCCGTAAATTATTAGAAAAAAAACGAACTTCAATAGTTTGCCTAATGCTATATATAAGCAATGTTATATGTTTGGAAAAAATTAGACTTATAGCTCGGTGCCAGCATAAATTTAACTCAATTATCACTTGGTTTCCCCTTTAGGTGATCGGCTATATGATACAATTCGTGTGGCTTAAATGGATTCTTCTTCGTTCTTTCTGTGATTTCAACATTGGACCACCCTTTTAATATTCCCCACAAGAATAGTTATTCTTTACTTTTTCATCTCTCTTTCATAAACAATAGGCCATGGTGGGTTCCGAGGGTTTACCGGTAGCAGTTCAATGTGTGGGTCTTCCCTTCCAGGAGGAGCTGGTCTTGAGAGTCATGAAGAATTTACAAGACGGTCTTCGAAGATAAAGAGAAAGAACCTAAATCAAAATCGCTCTTCCTTTTTTATGTATCCCTTCGGAGCTATGGGTCGCAAGTCATTGATAATAATGTATGCAAATAGGGAAATACATTTATTCTGTGAAAGAAGTCTTAGTTGTCGTGTACGCGACTCGGGAAATATCTGTTTTGTGTTATAGTGCTTGCTGGCTGTAATGCTGATTTTGCTGTCGCAAATTGAATTTTACCGACGACGCGTTAGCGGAGCCTTTAAAACGGATATTTGCGACAGTAGTACCAGCTTGAATATTCGCTAATTTCATTCTAATTCCCCATATTCCACATCTTCCTTTCCGACGACATTTATCAACATTACTTTAAAAATTCATACATTCGATGTAACAATAAAAAGATAAGATCACTTAGTTGCAGTACTCAAGTGTTCATGAAACACACGACCAAACGCGATCGCGTAGCAGGTTGAAACAATTTACGATCGAACATGCAAATTGCTCCGTCGCAAATATTTTTAGCTGGCCAATCAGATGACCGGATTAAATCCAGATGGTACTAAGATCTCAATTCGAACATACCTCCAGCCCGTCTCAATGTTATAGCATTGTACCGAAAGTGGTGTTGAATTCCCGATAAACAACGGCTAACACCTGCAGTGCTGTGACGTTGTTAGACTAGTACCCAGCCACTGCGCATGACCCGCTATCGCTAAGCTTGTGGACCAGCACCTATTAATGAAATGACGTAATGGCGGCCAAATTTGAGCCCATACCTTCAACATGGAGTGTTTATGAAATGGCTCGATGCGTAGAGGAAGTGCTACAGATCAATGTGAAAACTACCGCTCAAGATATGCGTCTGTTTCATCTTGCTTTAGGACTTGATAACTGATGATGTTAAATAATGATATTCTGTAAAAGATTGTTTCTTTTATCGACCTTCAGTTCGGCCTTGTCAAGAACAGGCTCTATCAGCTTGACGAGAGTGTCTGTGGGTCCGCGTCAGTCCGTAACGTCACAGCATAATTTTACGCAACGTCACAATACGACGGTATAATGAATTGTTAATCCGATTGTTGCATAACGTCACAAATACACGTCAACAGGTCATGACATCGCCGCTACAGTGAAGGTCGGCATTATTAGAAGCCTGTCGTCAATCGGCCCAACGTTATTAGACGACGGCGGCCAGTCTATGACGTTGTCGGCTGGCGAGGATAACTATGGTGACCGCGCGCGAAATGTATACTTTCGCGCAGTTTGCAACAATGTTCGCATAGACCAACTGGGATCTGACGCCCCATTCAAAAATTGTTTTGATCAATGTGAAAGGCATACAAAGACATTTTAGCTAATTTATTAGAATATCGTAATAAATATTCGATTGTGCATGTCCGAATCGAAATAAAGACCTCGGAAATCGGTTTCAAATTTCCGAGATAAATACCAGTTGACACTCGTCCAGCAGTTTAGACCCTCGTCCTGCGGCCTCGGGTCTAAACTGCTGGACTCGTGCCAACAGGTGTTTATCTGGGAAATTTGAAACCTCTTCCTCGGTCTTTATTTCTTAAATATAAACGCTCAGCCATGGTGGTGTTGGGTTCGGTAATTGAAGTTCCTTCACACCATGGTCTGATTGTAGCTGCTGAGTTGTTCAAACGATGTACTTCAGTGTAGTTTGCAACGTGGGTCCTTTATCTTTGGATATCCGGATCAGTGCATTTTTGCAATGCATCTTATTTGGGATATCCGGATCAGTGCATTATTGCAATGCATCAATCCAAAAACAACAGGGCCGTCTGCCAGAAGTCTTTGTTCAGAAAAATGGTTGTTTCACGAGTATCAATTATTCTCCATTCGTATACACTATTGTCGGCACATTCTCGATAGACAACGCCAGAAAGTCGGCGTCCAGACAGCACAGCCAACAGTTGAAAGAAAGCTGTCCCTTCAAGCGTTTTGGGGAAGCGCTTAAACAACGCACAAAGGGGAAACGATTAGACATTTTTTAATATAAAACATTTTTTAATATATAACGAGGTTGATCATTAGGTTATTCTCTATATCAAAACATCAGAGACGTTTTTGGAGGGAGGTAAGGTAGAAGGATTGAAGGGGGTTACTGTGGAAGGATTGGATGGAGGAAGGGTAGAAGTATAGAGGGAGGAAGGGTGGAAGGATTGGAGGGCGGGAGGTAGGAGAGAAGGATTGGATGAAGTGAGGCGGGCTAGAAGGACTGGAGAGAGGGAGGAATGAATAGATGCAGGGAGAGAAGGATAATTGGATGATGAGAAGGAAGGACAAAAAATCAAATATGAAGATTAATTAATATTCGCTTTATTCATAAACCTTGTGATATAAAATTGTGGGGGGAAAAGGATACAAAACAATTGAAACAATAATTTCAGGCGTAACTATTAATTTTCGTAGTATCGGGGTAATATTAATAAAATTAAAATTTCTAATATTCATGATATGTTTCTCTGTTAATACTATTTTTACGTTCTTATTCAGAGCCGATGTTCCTTTCATCAGTTTCCACATTATCATAGATAATGCTTCTATGTCGCTCAGTCAACTTATCAAACCAACTTTTCCGCACTTTGATCGACTGCTTGAGCGTGTCATAAGTCTATATCTTATGTAAACGTATCGTCGTTTTAAAAATTTCCTTATGATTATAGACATTTTGTAGAGTACCGTAAATCAATACATCACTTAGCTGTGATATGATTTACGTTTCCCTGATCTCTGGCATGTAATAATATTTGGCTATTTCACCTGATTCTTCTTCGTCATAGCATGGTAAACTGGTAAACAACTCTTTCCATGCATTACATTTATTACGTTTCTGCATATCAGTAGGCTGTCCCTATCTCTAAGATGAATGTTTTTTTATTATTTACACTGTCATCATATGAGGAGTATTTTCTTTTACGTGGTTTCTTCTCATCAATGATTTTCGTGCGCTGACCCTGGCCCTGCTGGCTTTCTTCCTGTTTAAACCAAGACGGAGTAGACACTTTTACAACCCTTTCCCCATATGTACTGCAGGACTTCCCCTCATCTTTTCCTGGCTTGAATGGAAATCCCATGTTGGAGTTTCATTGTATATCATGTGTGACACCGGAACTGGCATTTGCTGAAATTGTACTGACGAAATTATCGGATTATGCACGGGTTTTGGCTAGGTTAGTAGTTGTTGGAAATGCCCATGCACCAGTTCATCGTCGTCTGGTATTAATATCTCTATAGATTTGTATCTAAATACTGCTTATGCCGGTGCTAGGGGCCGTGTGGGCATGTCATCCAAGTTTAGAATAGCTTTAGCCGGAAGACTATACTGTGAAGTAATGTGGCTCTGTCAGTATGTCGGCACTTCTTCCCACTTCCCTTATATGTGGTGTAAATCTCTGATAGTCTGCCATTCTCGTCGGTAGTTGGCTTTAAAGGGAGGAATAGAAATCCATATGGACGCGATGTAGCTCCGTGAAATTTCGCCATGAAAGAAGACATAGGTCGAGGAAAGATTGGCCTCTTGAACGTTTGAACTTGCTGTCTACGACTATTGAATGGAACGAAGTACTGATATTTAGCGTGATATCTAGAAATGCTTTGCCTTGGGGAAAGATATCTGGGTCAGAAACATAGAAACATTATGGATAAATTTCTTTCATGCGAACTCTTGGAAAGTAGGTTGGCGATTTTTTCCTGTCATTTTACCTTTGCCTATCGTCCAAGACAATAAACGTTGTTTTGACTGGGGTCCAAGTAATACGCTTCACCGATGTCATGAGATATGCCGCGAAGTAAGTTTACATTTTTCAGAACTGTAGATTCATAGGCTGACTGCCAATGACTGTAGCACCATACGATGCGTGTAGGAGCATACTTCAAAAAGCACGCTTCAAAAATTTCACAACCTTTTCAGTCTTTTCTTACCTCGTCGGGCCGCTGACTGTCATTGTAAAGGAATGATCTGCTACTCACAGATGGTCCATGGTTGGCTGCACAGGATGAGTCACTTGTTTATGTACTATTGTACTATACGAACGTGTTTCAGCATATTATAACATTTTCTGACATATCAATCAGGGAGAATGAGCTCGACATACGAATGATTCAAAGGTCATTTAACTATGAATTTTACAGGTTAGTTTTTCTGGGTATTTTTGCATTTACCAGGTTCACCCCATGTTGAGGCGGTTACTCCATCAGACGTCCTCGATGCTTATCCATTAACATCGGATGATTTAACTGTTGGAGCTGATCAGTCATCACAGCTCCCGAGCTAGCGTATCTAATTCCGCTTAAGCCGGTGCTAGGGGCCGGGTGGATACTTCATAGTCTCTACATAAACAGCTGCAATAAAAGCGCGGCTGAGATATTAAGACTACGTCCGAGAATCCACCGTATTCTGAGTTCTGAATGTCAAGTGCCGGTGGAAGCTTTCCTGTAGAGTCATATGGCTGCTTTTTTTTTGTCACCAGACGTTAATTTCTCCACCCTTTTGCATATCGCTCCAATTGTGCTATTTTCGCTCAATTATCCTTCCCTCTCTTCATCCAAGAATTCCTCCCTCTCTCCTATCTTTCTACCCTACCACCCTTCTGCCATCCAATCCTTCCACCCTACCCTACCCCTTCCACCTTATAGTGCTCTGATGTTTTGATATAGAGAATATCCTAATAATCAATCTCGTAAAATATTAAAAACGTCTAATCGTTTCTCCTTCACGAGTCTTAGATGTAGGGCATTTTGCTTTCTTTTAGCTGGTTGTGATGCTTGGACGCTGAATTTCTGCCGGTGTCTATCAAGCTCTGCTTTAGTTCGCAGTACAACCTTTTGAGTTGGAGACATGGGTGTAATTCCAAAGGTGGATTGGTAGATACAATTCTCCTATCGATATCCTGCGGTTAAGGTTGATCTAATCTACTTCTCTCGGGGGTTTCCTTACTCTAGCATGGTCTACGTATAATTTAATCGACTTACTGCATCGCTAACGTATCACGCTGACATGGTAATGCTATATTAGTGATGATGTGATTACTGTGTGACTGTTCTTCCAAGAATGCGAGTCTACTCGATACACTCTTACTATATTAGTTTAGATGCTCTCTCTCTCTCTCTCTCTCTCTCTCTCTCTATATATATATATATATATATATATATATATATATATATATATATATATATAGACTAAATGATCACAGTATAAACTGCCTTTGTGTATGGTAAATATAGTACTAGAAAAAAGTCATGACAAACTCGGACTGATTGATTTCGCTAACTAGTTTCACTGCTTTCAGCAGTTTATCAAAGCATCGTTTATTAAATTTAATATGAATATATCTTCTTCTGGTTTGATGACGTCGTTATTCCGTCACTAGTAATAGTATGTTTAATACTTGTATAACTTAGTTTTAATATGAGAGTTGTAATCTTCAAAATTAAAATCAAAATTGAGTTACACTCATCCCCCCCCCCCCGCCACACACACACAACCACCCTGCCCCCCATATACTTATCTTTCCAATAACGCCCATGTAAATAAATGGTCGTATACGTCTTCATTGTTATGGCGAATGGAATGAATTGATAGATTAAACTCTCACAAGATCAAACAAGTTCGACGATTAATTGCAAATAATAGAGACGGGTTATATTTGAGGTATAACGCGATCAAATAACTTTATAATTTATGCCTACGTCATCAAACATGGCGGCACGGCGCGGGAAAACCCGGTGACTTCGTCGCGCGCGCCAGGAGGCAGGCATACGCGGTTATACCGTGCAAGTCTCGCTCATCATCTTTCCCGCGGGTTTATGAGCCATACCTGTCAGCTTACCTGCGGGTTGACTCACTTTACCCGCTTGCAGGTTCATCTTACGCGGGTTTTCCCCGTTTTTTTTTACACGTGAGTTGACCCGCCATCTTACCTGCGGGTATACTGGCTTTGCCCGTTGACGTCACTGCTCTTTGCTCCCTTTTCGTAGTCCATATGTAGCTTGGAACGGATGAAAATTGGTGTAATATTAATTTTAAAATGCACCATTGATATTAAATGTTGATGCACCAGTGACGTATTTGAATCATATTCTCACCGTATATTTGCTAACATTAGTAATCCAGAAGATTCAAAGCTATGTATATTGTGTAAAGAATACCCTGAAACGAGGACGCTGTGCCGCTTTTGGGAATGTGTTCACATTAGACCGCTCTGGAATTTTACGAAACCTTGGCTAATGGCAGAAGCTGGTGTCAGTGTCAACTACCAGTATAGAATAATAAACATTGTACATGTATTTGTTGTTATTAAATATTATTTGTGTATGTACATGTATAAGTTAAATAAGCGTATTTCAGACTTTGACAATATACAGTCCGGACTGACGAGTATACTTATAGAGTAGAGTATACAGAGAAAAGCATATACAGACAAAATGCAGAATGGAGTAGATTTGAAAGACGTTGGTCTTCTTTGCATCAACTATTCTAGAGATAACAATTAATTGACAACATTTGATGTATAAAACATTTCTATGTTATATCACACATGTTAGTTCTTAGTCTCTATATGTTTATGCCAGACCTCGTCACCAATGTATTCTTCTCCAATATGTCGGTCTCTTCGATAAAATAAAAAGTCAATTTAACTATAAAAATTAGACAACCACTACATGTATATATAGGTATACGGTAAACTGTATGAACACGCAGCTGGTATATCAGTGATATGTATAGGAGTGAGGTACATGTATGTGGGTTTTTCTGTTTCTTGTGGTTTATGTAAGAAAAAATGTGGGGTAAAAAAATAAGTAATAAAAAAAAAAATCTAATTAGCAATACTGGATGAAAACGACGTTGTTGTTCCAACACTGAACATAAACAGTTCAATGCAGACTGTGTTGAATTATATTTTGATTCAACACTCTTCCAGACCACTCAACAGTTCTTACTTTAACTACTTCCTAATAATAATAATGTACATCCTCAGTCTTCATTTTCTCGTTGCCACCATATCACAAGAATGACTATATGCCTACAGCACACAGACATAGAAGCCTATTGAAAATCAGAAAGATTGGTCCATTTTTCCAGGTCACCGGGTCAATCTGTCTCATCAAACTTAGTTCACCAATGCATGTGGTCTTGGAGCAGAAGTCTATCGAAAATCAGTGAAATTTTATTTTTCTCTCTCGGCAGGCCACCACCACCGTGCGTTGACCCGTGTCAACGCCCAGTGGTGGTGGTGGTGGTGTCTCCGACCGGTGGTTGTGGGATCTGTACATACAGGGATGAACTCGTGTCTCTCATCAGTCCATATGACATCAATCCAACCCGACGCTACCCCAAGAGAACTTGAAAATAAGGCCTCCCACGGACCAGTCGGACCACTATGGAAGCATCTCAACCTCTAAACGTCCATTCCAATGCCCTTTTTCTACTGCGCATGCGCACTCTGTTCCCATCCCACACCTATCCAGCTGGACGCTCGCCCACGAGAGCTTCACACTGATACCTTCCACGACCCAATCGGACCATTATGGGTCCACCTCGACCCCCAAAACACCATTTTCCATGCCATTTTCACACAATTCCCTGTCTGCGCATGCGCAGAATGAAGAAAACGGCCGACTCACTAGCCCAGTCGGATGGATCCTACGAGAGCTTCAAAAATAAGACCTCATACGACCCAATCGAACCATTAGTGGTCCACCCCGGCTCCAAAACGTCCATTCCCATGCCCCTTTGTCTACTGCGCATGTGCAGAATGACGTCAGTTTCACGTCAAACCCATCCGATCGGATGCTCCCTCACGAGTGCTTCACACTGATACCTCACTCGACCCAATCAAACCACTAGGGTCTCATCTCGACCCCAAAATGTCTATTCCCATACACTCTGCATACTGTGCATGCGCACAGTTACGTCAGTTCAACACCAAACCCATCCCGTCCGATGCTCCTTTACAAGTGCTACACATTGACACCTCCCGCGGCCTAATCGGACCAATAGTGGCCCCAAAACGCCTATTTCCATACACATTGTCTACTGCGCATGCGCAGAATGACGTATTCTCCCTCGCGTATGCTTCACATTGATACCTCGCTCGACCCAATCGGACCAATATTGGCCAACCTCGGCCCCAAAACGTTTATTTCCATAGCCTTTGTCTACTGCGCATGAGCAGAATGACGTCAATTCCACGTCACACCCATCCCGTCGGATGCTCCTTCACGGGTGCTACACATTGGCACCTCCCACCTCCCAATCGGACCAATATTGACCCACCTATTGCTCCCTCACGTAAGCTTCACATTGATACCTCACTCGATCCAATCGCACCATTAGGGGCCCAGCTCGACCCCAAAACGTTCACCTAGCGCTACTTACCCACTGCGCGTGCCCACAGTGACTTTGTCAAAAAATGTCACCGCTTAGCCTTGAGACCCCTCCCATCGTGGTCTACGTGGTGAGACGTGAAAAACTAGATGCCACAACCCATACCGCAAATGAGCATGCGTCGGTTTCCCATTAGGTCAAACATTGTCCCGTGCGCCAGTATGGGCCTATCCAGACCTGCCTGAAATCACCGCTTAGCTTCTAGACCCCTCCCATCGTATTCTACGTGGTGAGACGAAGAAAACAAGATCCCACAGCCCATAGTAAAATCCACAGGAAAAAAAATGACCTCCCCTATACCCCATACAGGCATTTCCCGTATAGATGCAAATGTTCGAATCAGGGGAGATCACCCGGAATTTGGCGTACAGAGGGTTCGCCCTGTCAGAGTTGTCTTCCTTACCTCCAGAGGGCAGCGCGATCGATGTCGTGATGTCAAAAGGGAATCCCCACAGCCAGCGCCGCCATTTTATATGTTTATTTTTTGCGGAGATATACTGGACAATAAACGCTCGACCCTGGGGTCACACTGATCATAAGACTCGTCATAATAACATCGTACAGCACCTGTATGTTTATTACTATAAGTCTTACTTCCCATAGTTTCAGGCATTTTTTTTTCTAGCCAATACGAACCGACCCGCGTGTATTGAGCTCTGTGGAGAAAATGAGGGTTCCCCACTTGCCATTTATGCTGGACATAGTGCTGGCGATATTGTCGGGAACCCCGTTTGATGACGTTCATTCCATTGATGCTTTGGAAGGTCGGATAAAGGCTTATTGACTATTAGGCGAGCGGCAGATCCTAGAAAAGGGCCTTATTTTTCGATTTTAATGCACCCACCCTACACACACCTGAATCATACATCAATTTAAAGCCTATGGTCTCCACTTTTCAGATCTACCTGCAGTACTGTAGAAATGTGGTGCCGTTGCCATGGAAACGAGCTCCAAAAAAGTCTATGTTAGATTTACCATTCTCCTCACTATTGGGACAATTTATAATATGGATAAAATAGATTCTTGGATGTAAAGGTTCAAATGATGATCCAAGCGCGAAACTTGACATGGGTAGTCTAATTAGGACACTTTTTCCAGAAATTAATGTTAGCTAACTGAAATCCAAGATGGCGGCTATTTTCCAAGATGGCCGCCGAAGGACCTGCTAATACCTGATTTTGTCAGAAAAAGTGATGAAATTTTACGATTGGAATTATTTTGACCTTCACGTATATACTCTTAGAGAGGGGAAAGCAGATTCTGGTATCTTTGTGTACTTCCAGATATATGTTCTAACATTACTGAATCTGATGATGTCACTATTGAAGCGTTGTGCCATGATGTGACCAATTCGAGTTTGCAGTGTGTTATCATTGGCTGGAATTTTTGCATTAGTGATCACATTTGATTGCGGTTATGTCTTAGTTACGCATTATTATGTCTATATAATGTCCTTTACTAAAAGATTATTTTCATAATTCGATGCATGAGTAGGCTTATCTTGGAACAATACTTCACCTTAAATTGTGTTTCGGTCTAATCTGTGCCACCTGTTGGCCATTTTGGAATTTCAACAACCTTTACTTATTAGGGTTAATATAAATAAATGGGCTGTTCCTGTTTGTTGGTTGTTAGCAGAATGTTCCGAACTGACAAGGAGTTTATTTGGGATCAATTTGCTCACACTCTTCACTGTACCCCCGAAGAACGTTGTACGGATTTAATTATTCAGTGTGCCCAAATAGGACACATGTCGGAAACTGGACCCTGGATAATTTCACCTAGGTAATTACTCCCATGGAGTATTGTAACGCTGGATCATGGGAAATGTCATTGGGATAACTTTCTGTTTGCCACCAAACATGGCAGGCTTATATACTGCATCAAGGAGAATGTTCAATTGGGCTTGATTTTCCACTATGCCCAATTGGAACCCACATCGAAAACTGGACCCAGGATAATGCCGCCTAAGTATTTTTCCTGAGAATTATATTCCCGCCCTGAAAATTAGTGCAATTACCTACTGGGTCCCAGGGAATGTTCTGTTGGATTTATTTTCTCTCTTTTTTTTAAATCGAGATGTACAGTTTCACATATTAATGCCGCTGTTACAGAGGAAACGGGCATAAACGACCACACGACATTCTGAAATGCCTCCTCCAGAAGGGATTGAAAGTAACGTTAATAATAAATACTACAGGTCATTGTACAGGAAATTACATAATTATCTCCAGCGACACTGGTTTGAACTTGAATGGGACAGTTCTGGACAGGAAACCGGCATGTAAGACACTACCGAATTATCGAATGTCTCGTCAAGCTCATATAGGTAATACACTAGTAGTAGGGAAAGGACCAATCTGATCGCATTGAGGCTCTTTTGTGTGAGGCTGATGACGTCACATCTGATGACGTCATGGATAATGTCACTTCCGATGCGAGGTCACGTCCGGATTAAAGGTCAAAGAGCACTTCCGGTTACGTACGTGCTATCCGAAGATGACGTGGCTTCCGGTGTCAATTGATGCATGCGCAGTCGGTCAGTAGCAGAAAAAAGGCATTTGGGTGGACGTTTTGGGGTCGAGGTGGGCCATCCTTGGTTTAAATGGGTCGTTTGAGGTGTCATATTGAAGCACTCGTGGGGTAGCGTCCGATTGAGGTGTCTTGTAATGGAACTGCCATCAATCTGCCCATGCGCAGTCGGGTAGTTGTAGAAAAAGGGCATTTGAATGGGCGTTTTGAGGCAGAGATGAACCATCCGTGATCTAAATGAGCCGTGTGAGGTGTCATCTGGAAGGACTCGTGGAGTAGAGTCCGACTGTGGTTGCAGTGAAACTGCCGTCAGTCTAACGATTTTGTACCTAGCCCCATACGCAGACAGTTGAGAGAAAGAAAGATCAACACGTTCCCTGATGTATTTTAGTATTCCTCCATCTCTTCACACCCACACTGGGGGAGCCGCGTTGTGTGTGTTTACATGACAGTATGGCCGAAGATTGACACTCCGAATAGCGGATTCTGATTGGACAGGAACAACCGAAAATATGTCAAGCGGATAAGAGGGACAGATGCAACATAAAATGACGGCTTTTGATTGGACAAGAGCAGTCGATGATGCATCTGATACACACCATACTATTATGTAAACACACCCGACGCTACTGCTGCCCGACTGCGCATGCGCGGATTGACAGCACTTCCACTACAGACCACATCAGCCTGACTCTCTCCCACTAGCACTTCAATATGACACCTCAAACGATGCATTTGGACAGTAAATGGTCCACCTCAACCCCATAATGTCCATTCAAATGTCTTTTTTCTACTACTGTCTGACTGCTCATGCGCAGACTGACGGCGACATCAATCTGACTCTACCCGAAAAGGGCTACGGCCCGTTTGGATCATGGATGGTCCACCTCGTTCCAAAACCGTCTATTCGAATGCCCTTTACTACTGGCGGCACTTCCACTAAAAATCACCCCAGTCTTATGTTCCCCCAGGTGCACTTCAACATGACACCTCACACGAACCAATTGGACCATGAACGGTCCAGCTCCAGCCCAAAACGCCCATTCAAACATTCTTTCTCTACTACTGCCCGACTGCACATGCGCAGATTGACGGCAGTTCCACTACAAACCACTCAAGTCGAACGCTATCCCACGAGCGCTTCAACGTGACACCTCACACGGCCCATTTGAACCAGGGATGACCCACTTCAACCCCAAAACGTCCACCCAATTGCCTTTTTCTAACCGAATGTGACGTCATCAGAGAACAGCCTCAATGCGACCAGATTGGCCCGTTTCCTAATACTGATACTCGCTGGACTATTTGGGTGAGATTCTGTGGAAGCTAAAACCGCCTTATAATTTCCATAGGTCTACGCCGTGATTTGCTGGCCTGGATGAACACATTTTCATCATTGGTTGCATTCGGTTGCCCTGTTCTGCTCACTGAAAAGGACATTGAACAATCATACACTGTTTTTTTTAGAAGGAAAATCTCATCATCCTTAGTCCTGGTTCATCTGACAAAGCCGAACCATGACAGTTTCGAATGCAACGTTGGTTATCTTAAGACGTGCAACACTTTGTTCTCTCTACCACGGCTGATGCAAGAACAGCTGTGAGCTAATAAAGTTGTAATCAATTGGCTAGGTGGAGATGTTACGGTTATGTTCAGCCCCCTCCCCCGGCCTCAATCATTGAGCTCATTGGCCCAAGACTACCTTTGAATGAAACTGAGGGCTGTTGCTGGTGCCGTTTAATTTACAGTAGTTGAAAGGCGAATTTTTGTGGCAGGCGTCCTGGTGGTGTCGGTTTTCTCATACTTGTTTTCTCACTTTGGATGACCAAAACTTGTATTAACAGGGATAATCGGCAGCCATCTTGGTTAATTTTCAATGCCAAATGAGTGACCTAATCGGACCATCCTTGCTAAGTTTCATTCTAGTATCATAATTTGAACGTTTGCATCTGAAAATCTCTGTTATGCACTTTAAATGTTTACCATAGTAAGACAAGCGTTCTGAGAACCTCGTCTTGTGGGATGATCCGCTGAAGCTGCTGCAGTATTCAAAGCATATATGTAGAGCAAACTTTCCAAGTACAAGAATACATGTAAAATTTGCCTAACAAAAACCTTATCATTGGCAAATTACTATGTCGAAACCCTCAAAATTTGAGCAAAAAAATAGTATTTCATCTCATAAATAGCACAGGCTCATTCGGTCATCATATGAGACATGTTTAACAAGTTTCATAATCATCCAATGAAACCTGACAAATTCAGTTAACCTTTCAGTACATTTTTGTCTAACAAAAAACACTATAATTGGCATCATAAATAGCACAGGTACATGCTTTAATCATATGAAACATGTGTATCAAGTTTCATAATCATCCAATAAAACCTGACAACTTCAGCAAACTTTTTATGTACACTTTTGCAAAACACAAAACTTGGTCATTTTCCATAATTTGGACAAAAATTAATATTTCATCTCATAAATAGCACAGGTAAATCCTTCAATCATAAGAAACAGGTGTACCAAGTTTCATTATCATCCACTGACAGCTGACAACAGCAGCAAACTTTCTATGTACAGGTATGCATGCCCACCTTTGCTAAACAAAAAACCTTATCATTTGCCATAATTTGGACAAAATTTATATTTCATCTCATAAATACCACATGTACATTCTCTAATCATAAGAAACATGTGTACCAAGTTTCATAATCATCCAATGATAGCTGACAATTGTAACAAACTTTCTATGTACAGATGTATACATGTGCAAATTTGCTAAGCAAAAAACCTTATCATTCGATTTTAACATTGGAGCACTCTAGAATACCTGGGTGGTGCCGTAACTCACCCTTTTTGTGAATTTTTCTTGTTTGTTTTTTAATTTGTTAAACCAAAAACCTTATTTCCAGGGAGGTGATACCGACGACGACATCCTCTTTCCCCCTCTCACAATATCCCCCCTTCACTTCATAAGGCGAGGTAAATTTGAATAATCTAACCTCACGTCGGGATGTAGTTTCCATAACGGTGCCACGTTTTGAAAATATGGCAGGTGAATTTGAAAAATAAAACGCATAATCCATGTGTGTGTAGGTTAGTTGAGGTCTAGTACGTAAGCGTATCAAGTTTCAGTGCCGGAAAGAATTACCGGGAAAACTACCTAGGCGGCATTATCCACGGTTCAGTTTCAATTGGGCATAGTTGAAAAATACGATGCAGTACGTAAGCGTGTCACGTTCGGTATCAATGATCCTTGACAGTTTGGAATTCATTATAATAATCACAGAGAGAAGAACAACCCAGTAAAACATACAGGTACATATATATAAAAGAAATGAGATTATAACTAGTATAGTGTTGAAAATACGGGTACAAAGTAGCTCATTCTACCGCCTCATATCAGATCCATATATCTACGAACTTCCCAACCATCCAATCATATACCCAACCCACACATATATATGGCAAAGTGACACAGATCCCAATAGATAGAACATTTCCCGGGGTACAGTAAACATACGTGTCAAGTTCCAACATGGGATGAATTACCCATGTGCCATTATCCAGGGTCCAGTTTTCGACTGAGGCCCTAATTGAGCAAACTGAATAATTAAGCCGGCCGAGACAATCCCCGGGATACATTAAATAGTGCGTGTCACGGTTGGTCCCAAATACAAGCCTTGTCAGTTCAAACAATCTGTTAACACACAGACAGGAATAATCCATATATATACGTTGTATATTGATCTGTAGTGTTGAAATAGTTGAAATAACGAAATGGCGACCAAGTGGTGTGGATTAGGTCGCAAGACATTTCATTGTGAGGGCTATCTCGGAGCTTAGACATCTTCATTCATCAAATTATGGCAAGAATCTTTGAGTAAAGGACATTATATAGACATACCAGTTGACGAGTAACTGAGACATAATCTCAGCAGAAGAGGATCGCTAATGCGAAAACTGTAATCACTGATAACACAATGCAAACTCGAATTGGTCACACCATGGCGCAACGCTTTTAAATTTACATCACCAGTGCAGAAATTATAGAACGTATCGCTGAGAGTACTTGTAGATACCAGAATCATTTTTCCCCTGGACAGAAACATATAAATGAACACAAAAATGAATCAAATCGCAAAATTTCATCACTTTCTCTGGCTAAATAAGGTATTACTAGGGTCAAATGGCGGCCATCTTGAAAAATAGCCGCCATCTTGGATTTCAGTTGACTAACAATATTTCATGGAAATGCGTCCTACTTCGAATATCCATGCCGTGCTTGTTTCCTCATTTAAACACTTGCATTCAGGAAGCTATATTATCCGTATTACAAAGTGTTCCATTAGTGACGAAAATGGCAAATCTAACACGACCTATTTAGACCTCGTTTCCATGGCAACGGCACCACATTTTGACAGTACTGCAGGTAGGTTTGAAAAGCAGAGACCATCAGCTTTAAAATGATGTATAATCCATGTGTGTGTAGGGTGGGTGCATTAAGTCGTCTCTGGAGGTGCCCTGACCGCTCGCCTATATTATAGAAGAGCATCCGGGGGCGTATTGACCTTTGTGCACTTAAACTTGAGGTCACGGGGAGGGCACGTGGAGGATCCCACTAACCGAGGGAAAGGGGATTTGGACCCTTATTGATCTACTTATTTTTCCCCCCGGATGTGATCCAGATGTCACGTGACCAATTACCCCCCTTAAATTTTACCCGGGGAACAAATAAGTAGGTCAATAATGGGCCAGATCAACTTTATATACTACTACCCTCTTTGCCACATACATGCCAGAGCCAGCAGCACTGCTGTTCTTTTAATCCCTTTTTAAACCATATGTTAATAAAATTGATGAATTGTAAAATAGAATGTATAATGAAATATAATAAAGCATTATTTTGATGGCCTGCGAAATCTGTATGGGAGCTAGCTCTAAAACTACAATTTCAATACAAAAATATATAAAAATCCTTTCAATCCTTTGTTTAACAAGATCACAATAATACACTTGATGAGGGGCCAATAGGGGCCAAACTAAATGTCGGATGTAGCTTTTGTCAATTGGGGCTTTTGTCCGCAGTTTTTGCTGTAATCACAAAACGAATGCTGTACTGTTCTCATATTGTTCATCATTTTCATAGAATAGCTTTAATTTATCGGGTGGCGAGGAAACATTTTATTGTTGTTGTAATACAAATTATTGTTGTTGTAATACAATTACTTTCATTATCAAGTTGGACAGATTCATTTCATGCACACCTGATACATCTTAAAGTTGTTTCATATATTTATTCAGAAGATATAGCAAGTCAACATTGGCGTTATTTTGGCGTTATTTAGTGTATCATTCAAAAATAAATCCTCTGTGTACTACAAACTTAGATCTGTAATGTGCTCTGCTGATAGTGACATAAATGGATACAAGTGTTCCCAAGGCATGGAAATTTTACAAATTACAACTCAAGCATAATTAAAGCCAACTGAGTAATTAGTAAATGGTAATTCGAGAGCAGAAACGGTTGTGGTTATTTAAACTGTAAACATTTTCCAGCACATTACAGCAAAATTCTCTATGTGGTTATCTCCCCTTGTCAGCTAGTTTTGGTGCATGTAATAAGTATATTTATGTAGATCAGCGAAAACGCTTGCAACATTCCATGAATATTTTGGAAGTATAATGGAAAGAAAACATTTCTGAATACAGGGAAATTATTATGTAAATGATTTGACCACGACTAGATTTTAGAAACTTACCACAAGAAGGCCATAATAGATAATGTTGGAATTAAACTATGGACAGAAAAGTGGATGGAAAGACAGTCGAGCACCTGAGCAATGAAACATACAAATGGCACTTCTACAGATTACATTCTGTATTAGACAGAAGTTTCGTTGGCCTGCCTTCAGTAGTTCTCAAGATATGGAGTCCGGGGGGAAAGTGGACGGACGAACAGATGGACTGACGAACAGCTGGAGGGTCGACTATCACAGTCCAATAGGCGAGGGTCCAGGGGCCGCCATGGCTGCGTTCTAAGCGCTTTCCTAGAAATAAATCTGAACATAAAGTATGTAAATTTATGGTTCTATTTTCATGTCTGTTTCGAATTTTTAGCAACCATCGATGTTGAACATGGCAGTGTGACTAACGTCATAGGGTTTTCGCAAATACAATTAAACCCATTTCCATGGTCGTATGATGCATTGAGACATGTTTTT
The DNA here is from genome assembly GCA_036873755.1 of Hanleya hanleyi. Classification (NCBI taxonomy): domain Eukaryota; kingdom Metazoa; phylum Mollusca; class Polyplacophora; order Lepidopleurida; family Hanleyidae; genus Hanleya; species Hanleya hanleyi. The sequence continues at coordinate 43,108 of JAVTVY010014511.1, read as the reverse complement.
GCCAATTTCGAGGTTCCTAGGTCACCTAATTAGGTCAGAAATTAGGTCATACTTGGCCCAATTAGGTCAGGTCGCTCTGACATTGACATAATGAAGCGCATTTCCATGGTCTTAGGAGGCAATAGGATATGTTTTGCCAATTTCGAGGTTTATAGGCCACCTTGGTAGGTCAAATTTTCAACAAAAGTAGGTCAGCTCTGAACTTGCTGATAACAGTCCCCTAATGCACTTCCATGCCAAAAATCAAGGTTCTAATGTCAACGGTTCTCCTTATTTTGCCGGAGAAAGGATTCGGATGGACCCACTGACTGACTGACTCATCACTGGACAATTTGCAAATGACAACCTAGGAAACATGCAGTTTCGCAAAAAGAGCGAGCCCTTTAGGGTGGCACATCATTTGAGGTTGCACATCATTGGCAATGCACATCATTTAAATAACAATACATTTATTAAGAAATATGATTTCTATGTCAGTGATGTTGAGGTTGGATTGAAGGGAGAACTATATTATAAAACTGCAATTAAGACCATAGTCCAGTCGGCCATAGTGGCTGTCTGAGTTATGGCAAAGTCAGAAGATCAATTCCCCATTTGAGTCTGAAATACTACAACAAAATTTGACATTTTTTGCCCATGTCAAAGAAGAATTAAATGACAAGCAATTTATTACCTTAATACCATGAAATCACATTCAGCATTCAAACTGTGACTGAAAATCAAAAATGAAACATTTATAAATAATGTTGGTATTTATTATCAAATCAAACCTGCTATCAATGTAAGCCATATTCCTCCTATTTGGAAATCTCTGCAATATAAATTATCTCCCCTTGATCGTTCGCTAGTTGGAGTGCCTCCGCGCCTGTCCGTCCTCTTTTTCCTGTGCGGCGCAAGACGTGTTTTGTATCAAGGCCGTAGCAAGTGGGGTGGGGGCGGGTTGGGCAAATTAAGATTGATAGCAGGTTTGATTTGATAATAAATACCAACATTATTTATAAATGTTTCATATTTATTGCTCAAATCTTCACCTGCTATCACCTGACAGACTCCCAACAGAGGAGGTTGGGAAGCCGGTTTTGTAGTCTCGTAGTTGGATTGTGCGGAGCACGCCCTTGTCCTGATTGTTTCAGATCTGGTATGCCCAGTAATATCCTGATTATTCCCATGTCGTATAGAAGCGTAGGAAGCTCAAGGAAATTACAAGTAATACGGTGAAATGATGGAGTGTTGTACCGACCAATGTACCGATTACTTATCGCCAGATAATCAGGTACCTTCCAGTCTTGAGGTCTCTCCATCTCTGACATGGTATGCTTGTTCATGCTACTGAAGTGTCGAGATATTTTTTGCTTGCTTTTCGGTGCCCCCTTGTTTGTTGACGGGATTAATGGCCTATGCGTTGGGCTGTTACTACTGGACCCAACGTAGTCACCCAATCTGTCTGCATGGGCATGTCCCTAGGATGGAAGTCAGCGAACGTTGAATTGGAAGTCCAAGTATACGCATCGACAATGTCATCCAGTGACGGGTTCCCCCAAAGTGGTCAAGATGTAGCAATGGCTCTCACTTCATGTGACGATGCCCTAGACAGGAGAGGTGGGGCGAGGATGGTTAATTGGTACGTTCAGTGGATTGTCTTCACCCAGGGCGCAATCGTATCTTTAGTGATGTCGGCTGATGCACCTGGTTGTAATGACAGAAACGGTAGTTGTCTCGTGCCTGTGGACGGATCCGTCCTCTGAATATAGTGGCGTAACGCTCTGACTGGACAAAGAAATTGATTCTCTTCCAGTGGGTCCACACACCCCGTTAATGAAGGAGTCTTTGTGCACACGGTCCCTGTCAGGTGGAGTCTTTCTTTGCGATGAACTCGGCGATCGGGTGGAAGGATACCCTAGACCAATCTGCTGCCCATGTCAAGGAACTCTGGTCCAGTGCCTGAATTTCTGAAATCTTTGTAGCCAGAGCGAACGCCGAGAGGAAGGCTGTTTGATTGGATAAGGCCCCGATGGTTATGGAATGCAGAGGCTCAACCGGTGGGCGTAATAAAGCACTTAAAGGTCAACCCAAACGCTCTGAGGTCAAAAATATAAAAAAATAGTCCTTTCGATTCTGAAAATAATGATATTTTTTTCATAATTTTGTGCAGTCTGGTTGGCGAGATATTGCCGTTTGAAAGGTGAAAATCGCTCTCCTGTCAATTCCAGCTGTGACGTCACGGAGGGAAGCCGTCTTGTATTCTCTATGTTAAAGCCGTATACCACAGTCGTATGTAGCTGCTGATTTCTGGAGATTTTCGGAGTATCGGGGCATCATTTTTTAAATATGCCGCAACGTTGTGTAGTGGGAGGTTGCAGTTTTACTACAGATGACGGTGTTAGTATTCATTTGTGGCCCAAAGACGAGAAAATCGCTGCAAATTGGACGAAATTTGTACGCAACACGAGAGTGTGGAAAGAGGGCCCGAGTCAGTACTCGTATAATTTGCTCGGCACATTTTGACAGAAAGACATCATTCGAGGACATCTACAGCGTAGCAGTTGAATTCGGGTACAAACCAAAACTAAAGAGAACAGCTATTCCAACTATCAAACGTAAGAACAATCAGAATGTGACGGCAAAGAAATCGGACATGGAGAATCTATCACGGACATCGGCTGAACGAACCTAGCCTGCAAGCGAGGCCTCGGGCAGGGGGACGGCTGTACATGCCCTGCTCGCTCTCGCGTGGCATTTGTTGCTTGAGCACCTACAGGTTAGACTGGATGAGTCTCTATTTCATATATACACGTTTAACCATTTGTTCCAATGTGTCTTAATGTCTGTATTTGTATGTTCAATTTTATTCATTCTATGTATGCGTTTTTAGCCAAATGTTGGCACAAACTTCACGCAAATAAATTATCTAAATTATATACTATTTAATAATAATAAAATGATCTTTCATAAATATATATACGTTTGATAAGTAAATAAATAAAAAACACCAATTGGAGTGAATGGCTGTAGATACAGAAGTGATAATTATACTTTCATAATCCCTTGACATTTGAGATTGTGGGAATATCATTCGATTTCAATTTAATTGAGGTAATTTGTCGAAAATTGAGCAAATGTGAATGCCGATCCACTCACCACGGCTTACTTTTCGCCATGAATGTCCAAAGTTTTTTTATCAAACTATATAATTCTGAAATTGGTATTTCATGGGGATTATGGGAAAACAAACAAAATTCAAGTCGGACGTATATCAGTAGAGTTATCAACAGTTTACTGTCCATACTGCCGAATCCCGGAGTTTATCCCTTCGAAAAGGCTGCCTCGGTCAGTAACAACAATAACAACACAGATGTGCTCGTTCGTTACATCACAGAATCGTTCTACATTCAATACAGTTTGAAATATATGGACATTTGGTCTTATAGATGACGATAATAAGGTTTCCAGTCAAGTTGCATACCAATCACTATTCAACAAACGACCTCTCCGAATCCTGTCGTCGTCGAGTTCCACGTTGTCAGAGTGGTTGTCACTGTCAGAATCGGAGCCGTACGGCTCAAATTGATAGGGCTGAATTCCGCCGTTGGTCTGCAAACAACTGTTAATTTGCCCGTCATCATCCTCCTCTATGTCTATTTCATCTTCTTGGCGAAAAATATTTCCATCTAAGCAGCTGATATCGCTCGAATCGACATCTGAACCGGAGCTCTGACTGCACTCGCTTTCCATGTTATCCGCTGTTTTTCTCAGGCAACTTCCCTGCGTGACGTCATCAACCCAGCTGTGAAAGTGTGGAAAAGCCCACTTTGCTCCCATATTACGTGTGTTTCTGATCAGATTAGAATTTTTTCAATATTTTTTTCATACAAAGTGAAGTATGAACTATGATTTTTAAGGATTTTTAGACCAAAAAAAATTCCGTTTGGGTTGACCTTTAACACCACTCCCAGGCTCCCTTTTGGTAATAGCTGACGTGTCAGGTGAGACTGCAGAGAAAAGGACTGAAGGAGAACTGTTAGGTCACTATCCCGTCCAATAGTAATTCCGGACGTCAGCTCCAGGATTCTAGATAATGCGTATCCCTCTATAGTACCTGGTTGTAACTTCCTGTCCCCGTGGAGGTGTAACAGGAAGTCGGCTACTACGGAAACAGAGGCAGTTTTGGGATCGATTCCCCTGCCGTAGTACGTCCCCTTCGACTGATGTAACTGAGGTAGATGGTCAGCCTGCTGCTGCCATCGCCTCTGCAACTGGCCTTAAAAGACCCTGATCGGCAAGGGAATCCTGGATAGTTTGCAGACGTGTAGGTTCATCCATTGCGGGTCATGGTACCGGATTCCGTATGGTTGATCCAGGAGTCCGGGCCACCGAGTTAACAGTCGCACAAGTAGAGGGAACCACTTGCGATGTGGCCACCATGGTACTACCAGCAGGATGACGTGTTTTCTGTCTTGGATAGCACCTCCTGAATGAGCGTAATCGGGCGTTGTTCCTGGTTGCGAACAAATCCACCAAACGTCGTTCCCAAATCAACGCTAGCTGTCGGAATGCCTCTGTGAGAATGTGCCATAGTACATGGTCCGGTCTGGAGAAGGCTGTCGGCGATGACATTTAAGTGATGCAGAACAATGTGGTGCTGGGATATGCCATCGCTGATACTGTGCCCATTGAAATAGTGCCCACGTCTCTTGGAACAGTGAATGGGATCTTGTTCCCCTCCAATTTGTTGATGTAGCTGACCACCGTAGTGTTGACGGTCGCAATCAATACTGACGTGTTGTGCAGCTGCGAACTCCAATGGTGGACTGCCATATTTACTACAGACATCTCTAGGAAGTTGATGTGCTGCTTGCCTGCTGTGGGGTCCATCTGCCGGATATCTGCTGCTCGCCTAGATGGGCCCCCAAACTGTCAACGACGCGTCGGTGAATATGTGCTTCTCCGACCGTGGTCGCTGAAGCAGGATCCGGCATCACGTTCTCCCTGGACTGCCACCATTCTAGGAAGGGGTGAAGATGTTCCGGGACGAGGATCCGATGATTGAGTGTTCTTGCCCGCAGGTACGGTTGTAGTTGAAACTGTAACGGGCGAGACCTGGACCCGGCCCCGAGTCCTGAGTAGAAGGTAGAAGCCCGAGGCGGCTTTGCCGGAGACGCAAGTGTAGTGACCGGGAAGATAAAAAATCTTGGCATGGGAGACTGTACCTCTATCGAACGGTCCTCGGGTGGTAGAACTGTCTGTCTTCGAGTGTCGAAGACCGCCCCGATGTCCTGGCGTCGGTAGTCCGGTTCCAGGTCCAACTTCCGGATGCGGAATGAAACCCAGATGCTTGAGTGTAGTGTTCTTTCCTTCGTTCTTCATAATCCGTGCGGTCCCTGGATGCATCCCTAGAGCGACGTGATCATCGACGGGAATCCCGAGAACGACTTCTGGAACATCGGAAATGGTGGCGAACGGGTGTTCGAATCCAATATCTGTAGTCCCGATAATACTGGGTATGTGTCCGACTCCGTTGCCTAGTCCGGTCTCTACTCCTATCTCGCTGGGAGTGTTTGGAGTCCCGATTCCGTTCCGGGGTCCGAGTCCGAATTTCGGATTTGAAGATGACTTGATCCCAGAGTCCTGTTTCGGAGTCCGGGCCCATTTTTTTGGTTTATCCAACGATGTGGATACGGAGTCTCGATCTGGTGCCTGGATCTGGACTTTAGGTTTGTCCACTGTTAGACTGGATGTCCCGCTCCGAAGAACGGGTTTTAGTTGGGGCCCGACTAAGTCTTCTCCGAGGTCTTGATTTTCTTGATCTGGGTCCCGGGTGTAGATGGAGTCCGAGATCTATCCGATGATGAGTGGGTCCCGGCTCCAGAAGACAGAGCGCGATCGTCGGTAGAAGTATCGGGGCGCGGGTTACGCCCACGAAACTGTAAATTCTCCGGCGAAGAACTTGAGACAGGGTAACGCTGATCTTCTTTATCATCAGGATCCGAGTCCCGGTAGTGAATACGTCCCCCGGTCCCGTCCGAGTCTTCATAATATTCTGAGTAGTGACTGGGGCCACTCATAGGAGTAGGGTAATAGAAGTTTCGTCCTTGGAAGGCTTGTCCAGTGCGTGAAGCGATGTTGCTGTAAGCCGTTTTCGCTTCCGAAACGGATAATCCGAGTCCTTATCCTCAACGCTGTTCCGGTCTAGGCATCTCGGGTACTAAGGTATATAGAGCCGCCATCCTGACTTTAAATCGCAGCTCGTCCTTCCCTGAGATACAACACATCACGAATCGTTAGATTCTTGGTATGTGCTTTAGAATAGGTTAACCAAAAGACTGTACTGTGAAGTTATGTAGCTCTGTCAATATGTCGGCACCTCTTCCCACTTCCCTTATATGTGTTGTAATTCCCCCCCGTTTCCGGTTCTTGACTGGAGGACGAGTCTCCATGAGAAGAGGGTGAAGTTGATTCCGTCCGCCGTAGATGATACTCATTCTCCGAAGCTGATGATGCGAGGCTAGACGAACGAGATCGTCTCGCATCATGGGAATCTCGTGGCGAGGCGTCACAACCCGAAGGAAGTTGCACTTTTGGAGGGCGAACTTGCCCGGTAATGGACTTGGCCTCCGAAGGTACTTGAAAGGATAAATGCCGATCCTTGAGTCCGAGTCCGGAATCCGGTTTAGATTTTGTAGATGCCCGGGACTTCTGGTGACTAGACCTGCGGGGCTCCCGGTCATCCATGGCTTTCGACGATGAACGGTGACGGTGGTAGCGTTCTCTCTCACGTTCCTCTTAACCCATGCGACCCCTGGATGTATCCCTGGAACGGGGTGAACGTCGACGGGAATCCCGTGAACGACTTCTAGAAAGTCGTGGATAGAAATGATCGGGAGTCCGAGCTTTGTCTCTGTAATCCCGATAACTGTGGGTAGGTGTCCAACTTCGCCGCCTAATTCGATCTTTACTCCTATCCCGCTGGGAATGCTTGGAGCTGGAATCCCGATTCCGTTCCGGAGTCCGGGTCCGATTTTCGAGTTTTGATGACGTGGTCCTGGACTCCCGCGGCGGTGTTCGGGTCCGTGTCGGCTTAGACTTGGATTCGTGTTCCGGGGTCCAGGTCCGGATTTCCCCGACGACGTAGACTTGAAAGCTCGTCCTCCCCTGAGATACAACACATCACGAATCGTTAGATTCTTGGTATGTGCTTTAGAATAGGTTAACCAAAAGACTACTGTGAAGTCATGTGGCTCTGTCAGTATGATATGTCGGATGATGAGCGAAACCCAGCTCTGGAAGACTGTCCCGATCAGGTTCCCGGTTCCGGACTTTAGTCTTGTCCATCATCAGATCGGAATCCCGCTCTGGAGTACGACTCTTAGACGGGGCCCGGCTAGTATTCTTGTCTGTAGCCTTGACTTTCTTGACCGAGGCCCCAGGTCTAGATGGAGACCGAGATCTGTCGGACGATGAGCGGGACCCAGCTCTGAAGGACTGTACTCGGTCTTCAGAAGAAAAGTCGGGGCTCCGGTAACGACCACGGGACTGTCTCTTTTCCGGTGAAGAACTTGAACTGGAGTGGTGTAGATCCTCTCCATCACCGGGATCGGAGTCCCGGTAAATGAGTACGTCCCCGGGTCCCATCCAAGTCTTCATAATATTCTGAGTGGTGGCTGGAACCCGGGTCTGGGCTTCCGTACTTCTGCTCTCCCAAGATGCGTGCCGGTACTGTTTCTTGGGTGTTCTCCTCGGGACTTTTCGCCGACTGCTAAACCTTTACGCCACTTGAACTTGACATTTAGTCCTAGGAAGCTGATTCCCGCTCCGGGGTCCGGGACTGGACTCGAGTCTTGTTCTTGGAGGCCGAGTCCCACACCGGGGTTCGGGTCCGGGCTCGGGTCTTCCCGAGAAAGTTGGTGGATTTTCTCTTTCTCCCTCGACTGTCCGAAGATCGAGATCTGGACAGAGAACGGGAGGAAGGCTTGGAAGATCGTCGTGCGTGGGAACCAGAAGAGGAACTCCAACTTTAGTCCCGGGTCTGGTATGGCGAAGGAATTCTACTTCTAGAAGAAGCTGGATTGTAATAACCGGGATCCCGATGAGGCGCAGTGTCCCGGTCTTTGGGTTGGTCCCGGGCCCCGTTCGCGAGTCTTCATAATCTTCTGGTTGGAGACTGGAGCCCGGGTGAGTCCCCCAAGACGAAAGCTGGCTTGTTTCCCGTCATTCGTCATTGTTCCCCCCCCCCCTCCCCTAATATTGATTATAATCGAATATAATATAAGGTCAGAGCTGCGGGACAAGCCCTGTGTCAAATGTATTGCGATCAAGTGATGAAAAGACACAGGCTGTCAAAAGATAACGTTGATCAGGAAATTGTGAAAACGAGGCGTCTCCGAACTGTACACAATATCGACTACGAAGAATCTTTCAGACAGGCTGTTAAGATGCGGAAATGTTTATTGAGTAAGTTAACTATCTGTGGCAATACATGTCTAACTGAAGAAAACGACGGAGTAGAATCAGAGACGATCGACTCTGCGGACGAACAATGAGAGATGGACCCAGTTGATAGTCGAGATTGCGTATTAGTATTCACTGTCAAATTATCATATATCAATTAATGATTTACACGTAGATAATTGCTTGCACCCGAAGTATACAACGCTGACATTCGCTAATAAAATGATTAATTTTGTTTCTTTTATGCCTTCAGGATTATGAACTCCCCCACTACGATCTATCCAATCGCACAAGATTCATTCTTCTACCCCCCCCCCCCCCTTTTCAGGAGAAATGGAGAATCTTCCAAAATCTGTCTGATTCACATTATGACGTCTATATTACGCCATCACCTCCATAATCTCTCTCGTTCAACATATTTTTCTTAAATACATCGTATTCACATTATGCCGCCACTATGACGACATCATGGAGACTATACGATGCCCTTTATCCGGGATACAGCCCTCCCTTTCTATAGATATGGAGACATTTTAAATTAAAATAATAATAATAACAAAATAATAATTTGTCAAAAATTACAAGAATTTAGGTGTACAGTTACTGATCTGGTAATTTAATGAAGTTTTCAAGGGAAACAACTCCATTAACGAAGTAAGGGTTCCACCTGTTCCAGAACTATTAGTCGATGTTTATATTTATTAAATAGGGTGCCATTTTCCTGGAAGCGCAACCTGGGGTGGCCTTGGGGCATTGATTGTACTTTTACCTGTAGCTATTAATGATCATACTTTATACTTATTAAGTTAGGGTACCCCTGGACCAGAACTCTCCGTTATCTATCTACTGCTGTCTCAAAATTCCTTCAGTGCTAATCTGATGGTGTATCGTAAATCAGGGGTTAACTTTCTGGTCAAGTATTGAGCATCATTCTTCTTAAAAACGATGTTGAAATTTCGCCATTTTACGCTTTAAGCCAGTAATATTTGTCACACTTGGGCCCGTTTTGGAAACTGCATTTTCACAAACAAATATTCCATCAACCCGCCATCTCATAAAAACGACTCTGCACATCACAACGGTCGTGTGCATATTTGGAATACTATCCATCCAGCCTGTCAAAACTGTTGAAAAGGTTCATATAACAATCGCTCAGAATTGCCCTACATGTATATGTAAATGTGTTGTTCAACCATTTTAAATGATGAAGCCGAACCAAAATTCTAGGGGACCTTTCACTCTCACTCACAAGATATTCTCAAATATTAATCGCGGGCAAATGTACTGATTCTAATGACGCAGTCATTAATTGTGCTCATGATAGAATTACACCAAGTATAATATGTTCTTTCAATAAGTTTACAAATGTACAATTCGCAGTTGAAATTATTGTTATGTTTACATTACCTTCTTCTGGAAAGCATGCAAAACGTCAACAGGACTCAGACTTCCATCCTCCAGTTTCTGCTTCAGCTCAGTGAAGGGGAGTTCAGTTATTCCATCCTCCCAGGGCGATTGTCTCTGCAACGAAGATCACAATCGCTCAGAATCGCACCAATGTTCAATCACAGGAAATGTTAACTCGTGTTATCAATGATACACTTGTCACTGAGGTTGTTGTTTCCTTGTCCTATATCGTAAAGTCATTTGGAAATAGTTACGGTATATATGTGCAAAAGCGCATAGAACTATACTAAACTGAAATTTACCTATCACACCACTATTGAATACTTGTATGCAACATATAAGAAAGATATATCTAATTTTTGTTGGTAGATTATATTGAGCGTATATAATTGGAGTTTTCTCTCTTGGACAGAATGTCCCTGCATGCATAACTAAAAACTCAAGATTGCCAGTCGATATATAATATTGGTCTCCGGACGCCCATTGCGCTATCTTCGGTCAGTATTCAAAATTTCGATGCACCAATTCGACTCACCTCCACAACTTTAAGATGTTCTGACAACAGCTGCTTTGACGTCTCGCATTCTTTCCTTTTCTTTTCTATTTTTCTCCTCGTCTGTCGTTTCTTGTACCTGTTGAAGCCTAATAAGGCTGCTGTGGTGACAGCCATAGCAGCCACAACTCTTTTCAAATCCAGATATGGCCAGCTGACATTCTTCGACCATTCATGCCACTGAGGCCACTTAGCCAGGTGTATTGGCATTGTCTGAGGAGGATATATCACAAACACATTCTGTTATTCTTACCATGTATATTCTGACTATATTTTCAGAGTACAATAGGAGAGAAAATCATCGATCTATATGACATATGTAAATACCGAGTATTTCAGAGAGAGAAAATGCGAGGAAAGTCAAAAAGGCGTATCTGACATTACTACACTTCAAGAGTGAATCTTGGAAAATTACGTTCTATTCTACTCAATAAGGCTTGTCTGTCTCGAAGCCTAATGGGAGATAAATGCCAATCTGACATTCCCAAAAATTTTAAAGTAGAGAAAATTAGAAATGACATTCCGTCTAACTTGTAGTGGGACATCATTGCGAATGAAGAATAGGACGAAAAATCAAATTGGCGTATGTGACATGAAGAAAATTCAAGAGTCAATCTTGGATTATTACACTCTATCTACCAACGGAGACTGCTCAATACAACCTGAGTTGTTCGGGTCTGAATGTTAGGTGCTGCTTTCCTGTAGAGCCATATGATCGCTTTTTAGTCGCCAAAATGTCGTCCATTCATTGCTTTCGTAATAACGAGTTTACTCAAGACATCTCAGCGATATGGGCAATTTATGACTATATAATTTATATATAAAATATAGACACTCTCAAATTGTACTTACTGTGGCGGATGATCTACATCCAATGTTTACTCCAGACAAACTGAGACGATAGCAAGGCTTCTAAAATCACTAGACCCGTACTAACGCTGTCTACAGCCGGTCGTACGTCAGGCTCCTAGACTAATAAACCCATAGTAGTGGATCTGGGTCAAGGAAACATGCAGGTCAGGTTATTTTTATTTAGGCAATAGAAATATCGCTAAATTGTAATATGATGTAACCTAGATTTACTTATCAGACTGACTGTCTTATGTACATACATGAAGCTACAGACAGATTTCTACGAAGTTTGTAGGTCACAAACCTCCATTGTGCAAGATAATCATCAGGACTTGACTTCCGGCGAACATTGATTGGCCATTATATTTGATTGGGCCAGAAATGGTCTGTGCCGTATTTTAAAATGTATTTTTTAAAACCACCTTTTTCATATTTTAATCGGGAAAAAATTTGGGCCAGTTTGATTGGCCACCCCCGAAATTTGCCGTAATGGTTTCGGGCAGGATGACCCTATTTCTGGCGGTCTTATCTCGAAAACATGGTGGGGAATGTATGCTGAATTTTCCATATGTTTGAGCGGGAAGGCCAGGCTATCTGATGTGGTGGGTTATTTGTGGCGGCGAATATTAGGAAATATAGTTTTGTATAGATGTGCTCTGCCAATTTACTACATGTTAAGTAAGGCGAATAATTAGTAGTTTGTGACCTTCGAGGAGATTTGACCAAACTACATCGAACTTGCTGGGAAATTAAATTAGTTTACATTCGAGATACACGTTTCAGTTTAGTTCATGGGACTGCCTCCTGCACGGCTATACGCAAATTGTCGGATCTCCACGAAAATCAGTGTCCCTATTCGTACCTTCACGCTTAATCGTATGGGGAACTTAGACAAGGGACGAGTACCTCAAACTGCCTTCGTACCAACTCTGTTACCATATTGAGAAGCTAGACGAGCTCTTAGCAGGCTTTCTACAGCGAATTTGTAATATTCTAGGTATATGACAGCATTAGTTTCAGCTTACTTTATGCTCCGTATTTCCTATATCTTTCTGGTATTATTACGAAGTATGAAATGCAAAATTTGTTAGAAAATATTTTCTTGTAATTCTTGTTCCAAATATGGTAGATGTACCTATACAATTTATATAGGTGTACGATATATGAAATGTTGGAAAGGTAAATAAACAGATCGATATTGAGAAACTATATGATGACGAGGTTTTGTGTATCGAAATTATTCCATTTTAGGTCTATCGTTCACTGCATTATTTTCCTTTTACCCCGTATTCCTTTCTGATATTATTACGAACTATGAAATGTATATTTTGTTCAGCCAAATTTGCATGTCTTCAACGAACAAAGAAAACTGCGCTATATTTTGTTGGGAAATATTTTCTTGTGCATTCTTGTTCCAAATATAATATTGGTACAATTTGTTAGTCCATGACATATGCTGGATATAATTAAATAAAACACTTTATGTTTAGAAACTATATGATTTCATGTATTTCCTGTTCCATTGAGACAATGTTATACAAGATACGCCCTGAAACCAGCATAACACGCGGTTGCTGAACATTTATAGTACAGTAAACATAAGCTACGGCATATAATATTTTATTTCGGTACTAACCGCACCCCATGAAGACTGAATCATCGCCAAAGGCCACACTGAGTTTTACATTAATCTTTTCCCAATCTCTGAAGTCGACAAAAAGTCGTTAGACAGAGTAAAAGACAAAAAAGAAACCCGTATCTCATTGCGCTTGTTTCATTGTACTTATTTATTTACTCATGTATGTACAGATACCAACCATGCTCTCCAGAAGGAGGAATAAAGATGATAATAATTGTAACAGGGCTATATTTGATATATACTCCAATTCTTTATTTGACAGTTATTAACATAATTAGTCACAATAATATGTAAGATATGAAACTGTAATTAATCATGCGTGCAGACATGCCCGCTGTTCTTGTACTCATGCTTATAGGTGATATGCCATTTGTCTCGCCCAGGAGGAACACGTCTATCTGTCAATCAAGTATTATCTAATCAAAAACATTCATTAAGTTCCACTCTTGAACCGCGAGTTTCAAGCTAACTTTCAATATAGTTGGGCCTCGGAAACCGGATTGATCACACCTATATTCCTTCACAGTTCGGCCTCGGAAACCGGATTGATCAGACGTTCACTTATTACCTGGGCATGACCTCTGAGCTATTCATCTATAAGTAACTTTATATTTCTGTTATATATAATAAACCATATACTTTAATAAACCGTATCAGAATCTCGTCTTGTCAAAAGATCCAGTATTTGTCGTAATCTATATATTTTGGTATTCTATTGTTACGAGAGCTTCCGCTCATATTTTGCATCTTCCACTGTGTATCTCTGTATCTCTGCTGAATATAATCTTCCTAAGCTGGGCATAACAGATTAGTCATTAGAGGGAGCTTCGTAACATAATGCCGTTGCACATGTTCAACAACAAATGGTCTGACGGTTGATAGGCCAAAATTTAAAACATGTATCTGGAACGTGCGCAGCACTTGAAATTGGTTCGATAGATTGATTGGGTCGGTCTCTATTGATTTCTATTGTTTCAATACCTTTTCACCTTTAAGAAGAGGTCACCAGACAGCCCTGCACTGCATACAACTTGCATAAAATACAGGTTATCAATGTTTATAAGCAGAAGCATCAACAAATATATTTATTATTTTATTTAAAACTTTTGGTTTGGCATTTATTTCTAGCAATTCATTATAACGTTACCACAAACACTTTTTTTTATTTTGCCATATAGCGTACATATTATTGAGGATTTCAGGGTGAGAAGTGGAGCCCCCATCTAAGGAGGACCACATGATCTTGCTCAATATGAATATCAGATCCTAGTCAGCAGTCCTCCGTAAAGAATGGATTTCCAAGTCGCTTTAATATAGAGTAAAGAATGGATTTCCAAGTCGTTTTCAATATAGAGTAAAGAATGGATTTACAAGTCGTTTTCAATATAGAGTAAATTGTATCTTAGTCACGCTTTTATTGTGACTGTTCATATGTTCGTGTTCTTAATGATACAACCACTAGCTCCGGGTGCAGGTATTCAGCTATATTATGTTATGAACTGAGCTAAGGCCAGTCCAGACTGACGATTTATTTATAAACATATTATAGAAAAAGAAACAATATAAACACTGTCGTGAATATATGGTATACATCGACTATATACTTATACCCTACTATAATAGTAAATTAATCGGGAACAGGCATATTGCTGGTGTATTTATTTATTTTTCTAGAATATGTAATTAATAAATACACATACATTTTACTAGCTTGGGATGACCTTAGGTATAGCTAAACATCTATGGAAGTGACAGTTTAGCGTATACCTTACGTTTAATTAAGTCCATGCATTGTAATTAATCGTCTATAAGGCAAGCCAAAGTCTTTTTATTCAGAATTTCGTACCTAGCTTGTGATAAAGTCGAAATTCCAATTATCAGAAATTTATTGACAATTTCCGATATCGGAAATCCAACTTGACGGACATGAATTTCCGATATGGCATATTAGAATTTCCGATTTCGGAAATTCTGAATAAAAAAAACTTTGGCTTGCCATAGGTCTACTATCATTTGGTCATCTTGATGATCTAGATTTCAGTGACAGTTACGCTGGAAATAGTTTACTCATATATGAAGCAAATCGTTCATTTGCACGTGTTTCAAATTATACGACTAATTAAAATGGACAGACTTGAGATGTTTTCTATGGTGTGATATTTTTAATCTATTATCGTGCCCCATAATATATTTCGATAGTTCCGCATCTCACAGTTGCAAAACTCCAGTATGCCCACCTCCGCCGTTACATCGCGAGATGACGTTAGATGACAAACCCAGTTTATGGGCAAAAGCTGGGACCTAAGGCACTTGCACATTAATGGATTATTTACAACATATTCTGGGAAAGTAAATAATTAAAACACCACTGGTATGTAGTATATTTGGGATACCGGTATATGCCTATACATAACTTGTATAGTATATATAAATGTTGGGCATATATTGGCCTACCGGGCACTATAATTACGGCTAGTGTTTTATTAATTTATGATTTTAGAATGTGATTCATAAACCATTAGTTTCCGATTGGTTTAGGCCGGGACCGACTTCATGCCGCCAAAGTACCATATTTAAATATATTTTTTTTCATGCCAACTTGTGCAGGTCGAACAAACAATTAATTACCGGTATACATGACATACTCATATGGGTTTGGGAAGTGTTTACGTGAGTTGATAGACCTTTGAGAAAAATGAGTTGCTCAATGCACAACTAATGTATCATATATATCATTATGTATTATATGCTCTACCTTACAAAAATATCTTATAGGATCCTATAAGATTCTATAAAATCCTATAATATTCTGAAAATATCCTATAAGATTTTAAAAAATCCTATAAGATTCTGGAAAATCCTAGAAGATTCTGAAACATCCTATAAGATTCAATCCAATAAGATTTCTAGATTATTGGAATTTTCCCGCAAACTTTTACAGTAACATGACATTATAAATTAGAACTACAAGTATACACGTTTCAATGATCTTAATTAGCTCTGAGAATATCCCAGCTTAAAGTTGGCTGATTTGATTTCACTCAGTGACATCAAATCTCATTTCCATGAAATCACCAAACATCAGATTTGTACTTCACAGTTCAAAATAGCTACAACTGTGTCAAATATTCACATGTGGTTACTGACATATTACTCAGAACTGTGAACACTTTTTTGGATCAGTACTATGGGTTTCTATTTGAATAAAATAAAGATATTAATAATATCAGTCTCTCACATATTAGATAAGAAATCTTGTTGAATTCAGATTTTATAATCATTCCAAATCCATGATTTTATAGTAAAATTGGACAAAATGGGAAAATATTTTTAAAAGAATCAGTTCTAACATAATGTCAGCAACAAAAAATGTCCATTAAAGAATACTTTATATTATCCTCTTCATTATTATCAATTGTTTAAATATAATATATATATAATTTCTGTTTCTGATAGTCTTTTTCTTCTTAACTGTCTCGTCAAAATGGGTGGAGTTATCTGCCCTTGAACACCGGGGGCGCCACCAGTCGACAACAGACAAAATGGCTGACCTCAACTGTCAGGCTATCATACCACCAACTGCAAAAATCAGGTGGATTTGTTCATGTTAAGCTAGAACTATGGAGGTTTGAAGAACTGTATTGCAGATGGTGATGAGTGCAGCTAGTGATATGGTAAGTAAGTTATAAATATAACTATAATTTTTCTGAGCTGAACAGTGGGACTCTTGTGATGTAGAGTCGACCCACCATGAGTATCAGCTATTATTATCAACAAGTTTCCCTTGACATACTTGGCATATTAAAAAATTGATATTGGCCTCAATAAATATTGCTATATGGACTGGTTGTAATAATGTACTTCACCTTATAATTGCAGTCAAATTTAATGGGTCATATAGCATGGCTTTCACAAAGAAATATCCATATCTCTGTCTCAATATCACTTTCAGATCTACCTAGGTTCATCAAGGCAGTGTGGATTGCCATTGTCATGATTGTGTGAATTGTCAGCTTGGAAACCCCAGGCTTGGGGACCTCATATGAAGATTGGCATGCACCCCTGGAGGAAATCCCCTGAGGGTGAGATATTTTTATCACAAAACTGCTTGTATACTTCCTGCTCATGTCAAAACAGTGGGATTTAACTGGTTGGGGGGATGGTAGCTCTAAATCAATTATCTTGTTGTTTTGAACTGTTTATTGATTTATAAAATTTACTGGTTTTTGTTCCTTCCAGAAGATTAGAGAATATTTCCATACCAAATTTTTGAACTTAAACTTCATTAATTTTAAAAATAATTTGGATTGAATTTGTGAAGTATTGTAATTGCTAAGAAATAAAAGTACTGATCTTTGTACAGAATATTTTCAATCTAGCCCCATTCATGGATTGTTATTATTTCTCACAGCGGCTAACTGCAAATTATTTCATTCTCTTCCAGACGACTGCCAGAAGAACTTTCCCGGTTCCGAGAAGGCCATTCGGGATGCCATGAAATCTAAACTGAATGGCGAGCAGAAGCTCTACAGGAAACTGATGGAGATTATGATACTCTGTTCACGTTCCTCCGTGAATATCTATCTTTATAGTGCACATGTATATAATAAAGAAAATATTTATTATATTTATTTGTTTGTTCTTTTTGTTTAGTAGTAAATTAGTAAATTCATCAGAATATCTTTCCCTGTAACATATCTGTGCTACATCCAAAACAAGCAACGTTTACGCTAATACATTTTCTGATGTATTTACTATTTTACAATACAGGGGCATTTTGTATTTCGTGGATTTACCATAAAAGATGACCTATATCACTCATCCAAATGCTCTCATAGAAAGTTTATAGAGAAATCTTCTATTCTCCTATAGGATTTTATCTTATAGGATCATATTAAATAATCTTATAAGATTTTGGGCCAAAATCTTATAGGATTTTTAATCTTATAGGATCCTATTAAAAATCATATAGGATTTAATCTTATACGATCCTATTAAAAAATCTGATAGGATTTGGGCCAAAATCTTATAGGATTCTATAAGATAAAATCTTATAGGATCCTAAGATTGTTTTGTAAGGGCTCTTCGCATGGAACTCATAATTATATAATAAACATTTTTAAAACTGTTATAATACATCCTACAATTACCAATCTATGAAACGATAAAGTATGAAACATATTGGGGAAAACCAGAGGTGCGTATGTAGTAGGATGGGGTTTAACCCTATCTGACCTGGGCGATTTGGGTTGTACCGCCGAATGGGAAGGTGGTGGAGGGGGAGAGTGTCTCCCTATATATTTTCGCTATCCCTACGGCTAGAGGGTTGAAACTCACCACACCATATCTCTACTAGAAAATGTAAGCAAATCCATTATGGTCGCCATGATGACGTCATTTTCAGAAAATGCTTTTTAGTCAGATTTTTCGATTTTTTCATTTAGGCGTTTTCTTCGCAACAAATGCATGATAAATTAGTAAATAATAATTTGATATGAAATAAATAGGATTTACTCAATTTTTCATGCAGAAATGCACGAATTTTAAAGAAATCTGACGAAAATATCACTTTTCTTGTACCCCACGTGGCTTTCTGAAAATATAAAGTTTGATGGTTCTACTAAAAATATCTGTGAAAATACTGCATAAAAATCAGCACTGAAAACAACTGAGATCTGGCTGCATACGTCGAAAACCGCTAGACTGGATATACAAGTATTTGGAGCGAGACTCAACAGTCCCTGGTGCAAACCAGAGCTAATTCAGGGTCATTTTTATATCTGAAGAACACCAACAAGGCAGGTGAGAAGAAATAAAAAATAAAAAAAATAAATCGGGGCGGGCGGTAATGGGAAACAAGACATTTTTTATGGGACCTAGCCCGACTACGCTTGTGGAATTATTTACTGGTAAAAAGTGCAATCATATGATATTGTTCAGATAGTATCACTATGCCAACAATGATCAACCGCAATTTCAATGTTAGTCACATTATGTCGTGAATGTATATAGAAGTATTATTTGATAAATATTTGTTCAGGTGACACGGTTTAATTGGTCACATCTGTGACATTCGAGTGGCTTTCCCCGCACTCCTTGTTTCGCATTTGAACCGAGTTGTATCTTTTAAATTACTCAGAGGTTCATCTCTCGCGACAATTGTCATAATCCATCCTTATCGTCCGCGATGAACCCAAAACTTTGACATGATACTTTATGCTCCTTCTCTCCAACTTAGAGCCTTATCTACCCCCTCCAACACTTACACTCTCTGATATCGTTAGCCTTTACAGATACGGTATATAACTTTGATGGTTCTCAAATTACGAGCTCCTTTTCGGGCAGTACTTTTGTAAGTACGTCCGTATATGAGAACAGTTGCAATTGAACCTGCACCGAAATCAACGAAATGTCACCGATTCGCCGTGTGGCAGCACAAAAAAAAAACAAACAAACAAACAAAACCAATGAAAGGCCTATAGGATCCCCTAAATATTCAACTATGAAAGTGGGGGTGGGGTATAGTCTTGTTCTGTTACGCAAGAAAAACTGTTCACAAACCTTAAATAGGGGCCAACTTTCTTGTGAAGCGGGAATAAGTTTATTTCCGATCATGCGCCCAACTCTGTCTTCAAAAGTCGAAGTCGTAACGAAAGTCGAAGTCGTAGTGAAAGTCGAAGTCGTAGCGAAAGTCGAAGTCGTAGCGAAAGTCGAAGTCGTAGTGAAAGTCGAAGTAGCGAAAGTCGAAGTCGATTTCGACTTTGACTACGACTTCGACTTTTAGAAAGTCGATGTGACGAAGCGACGAATGGCCGCATCCGGCTTTCATACATTGCCGCCAACGTCATGCAAATAGGCCCTCTAATGACCCAAATATGATAATCTACAAAGTCACGGAGTATCAGCTCTCAATTTTTTGTCGTTCCGGGATGGGAGCAAACAACTGACAAGGGGCGGGGGGGGGGGGAGGGAGTGCCCCTCAGGCAAGGTTAAGTGAGTATGTTGGGGTCGGGTGGGGGTATATGTTCAATAAATATAAGGAGGTTAGTTTGTGGCGGGGAGGCAATCTGATTAAAACTAAGTCTAGAAAATGAACTCCATCTTACCTGTCGCTGATTTAAGCTATCCCTTCTTTCATAATGAGAAAATACTAGGATTCAAGTTTTAATTTGTTAGTGTAAAAGTTACGGTACTTCATTTTTTCTGAATGATTTTCAAAATTATAGCTCGTGCTAAGGTACACTACCAGGTCGACTTTTCCCCATTTTTCTACAACTAGTTAATTATCAAGATAGGATGATTCTGCAGTTAGAGAATCGGTTTTTGGATCTGTTTTTAATGAGATTGAAGCATATCCGGTAATATAATATAGTGCATTTATTTTTTACTGGAATACCGAAATGATATAGGCCTCTAGCCCTACCAGGCTTGGGGGAAACTTTCTGTGCTATCTCCGGAACGAAAAAAAAATGGAGAGCTGTCGAAGCTCCGTGACTTTACAGTTTATCATATTGGGGTCATTTTGAGCAGAGGATCATGGGTAAATTCAAGATGGCGGCCACGTGGGGTACAGAAAAGTGATGTTTTCGTCATATTTCTTCAAAATTCCTGATTTTTGGCAATGAAAAGTGGACAAAAACTATTTTATTTCACATCACATTAATATTTACTAATTTATCATGCAGTTTTTGCGGTGAAATTGCATAAATAAAAAATTCGGAGAATCTGACAGAAAAATCGTCCAAAAAATGCTGTTTTTTGAAAATGATGTCACTGTGACGTGATCAAAGCGGCCATATTGGATTGTTTTTAAATTTTCTGGTAGAGGTTGACCCAAGGTTATAGTTTGGTAAGTTTCAACCCCGTAGCTCAAGGGATAAGAAAAATAATTAGAGGGGGGGGGGGGGATTTCGTCCCCCCCCCCCCGGCCGGGAGAGGTCCCAAAAAGCCCAGGCCAGATAGGGCTAGAGGCCTAATAAATAAATAATTAATTGACCAGGTGTTGTTGGCCCGTCAGATGTAAAATAGCGCGATCGTGATTCTTTATTTGCAAAATATTTTCGCATGGTAAGAATAGGAAGAAGGAATCTCAGCACCTAATCGATAATACAGAGGAAAGAGACAGAAGTATAAAGTAGGCCTATATAATTGTGATTACAAAAGCACATACTCATTACTTGAAAGATTGTAAATCTGTTCAAATTATGATTCTTTTGGATTCCATTTACTTTTGTGTTCAATTTAGGCTCTCCTTCGAGCACATACTGTTTATTTACTTACTGGCAGGCAGAATTGTAATGTTTGTGTTCGATATTATGCAAACTATTACATGAAGTCGGCAAGTTTATAAGCGGAACCGGCCTTTGCTTCAGCTTCAGCAAATGAGGGGAGGTAACTGGATATACTCAAAGTGAATATTGGAGCTCTCGTATGATATATGGCAAATAAGGTCGATTTCAAGAGGTACGATACGAATTTGAAGTTGGACACTGATTTCCGTGGAGATCCGCAGCCTTGCGGTGAAATGATTGCTACCAGTTCCACTTATTGACCTGACTGACTGGCGTCTGTTATTTTGCGTTAAAAGATCGATTATCCCTCCGTAAGTATTTGAATATAGAATATTTTAAAAAAATATGCACGAGAATACCTGCCTTCTCGACTACATCACCACGACATTGTAAAATACCACATTGACGTTATGTAACATGACATTGTCGTTACAGTATAACACATCAACTCATTGTTCGCTCAATAAGACTGACTTAAACAGACTAACAGTAAATCGAGGCTTCGTATGTATTACACTGAGACAAGTGCAAAATCCGCCTGTATGATTCTCACAGGCATGACAAGTGTTTCAAACTATATACGCGAAGAATAGTCTTCCCCACTGAATCCCCACTTTAAACTTGTGCTATGAAAACTGAAAAGATTTTGCCCCACCTAATCCCCATGCCCCCGAAATTTCAGCACTGCAATGAATTCTGCTCTGCATAATCCCAACAGTTGTCCTAGACTGCACATTCCCCACATTGGACTTAACCTTTCTTTCCTGGACCCAGATGCAGATGTAGAAAAATCTTATATTTTGGATAGTTGATAGGTTTGAAGCATAGAAACTATTTTTGGTTTTATTGATTCGATATACCCGTTGCCATGGCAACTGGGAATTGTTGCCGTTTGGCAACATTGGGAAGATAAGACCGTATAGCTTGATATTTTGTTGAATATGTCAAAATGAAACGCATCCCTTTATCAAATTATTAGGGGGTAATTATTGCTGTTTTAAGGGAGTAGAGGACGTTCATTTCTAGAGGTTGAATTTTTTTTTAAATTTCAGGATTTTTTCACCCGGTTAGGAGAAGATGATCCATGAAAAAAAAATATGGGGTCACCATACTCGTTTAAAAAATATGGCAGCCAAATGCATGTATACCACTTAAAAACCATAACACTGAATACATAGGGAAATTTGATTTTTTTCTTCTTAGATGTTCAATAAATCATACTTCCCAAGGTCAAATTTTTCCCATTTTGCTATATAATACTAAACACATATAGTGCTTGTTAAATATGTAATAAAAACAGGTGGACACCATACTTTCTTACAAAATATTAGCGGTATAACAGATAAACGGAGCCTTTTCAGTCCTATTTCCAGGAGGGGGTGGGGGTGGGGAATCGGGGTGGGTGTGGAGAATATTATTGAAGATCAATTTATTAGCCATTCAGAAGTTTTGTTTCAGTTGAAACTGAATAAGAGTGAATCTGGGGGGTATTCCGGAGAATCTATGGAGCACTTTGCACCCTTCAACCGTTGAATTTAAAATGCCAATTTTTTGGTCCATCCCATCACACTATCGAACCACCAGTAAAACGCATAAATGGTTGTGTTGTGTCTTTTGTTGATTTTTATTCCATTTTGATATGTCTGGGTACTTTTGTTAGGAAATTCAGCTTGTTTTGAAAAATTTGACAAATGACCATGTTGTAGCCCCATAAGAGCAGGGAAATGAACGTCCTCTACTCCCTTAATTCAAATAATAATAAAAACCACCAGTTCAAGCATAAAAATGCTATATTTTAAACATTCAAAGGTAGATTCATTCATTTCTACATCTACAAATGTTCCAATCAACCAATATTTCAGTTACATAGACAGACTGACAAATATATGGGCGATTTCACGATTCAGTCGAATTATGAACTGACATCTTGTTGAAATTGTACAGACGTGCAAAAATATAATCGGCGCCGGGAATGATGGTCAAAATGACTGTACCCATGAATGGACGTTAACCCTACCGGACTAGGCCCCCCGTTGTTTTTTTTTTTGCTCTCCGGAACGACAAACAATTGAGAGCTGAAACTCCGTGACTTTGTAGATTATCATATCAGGGTCACTTTGGGTCTATTTGCATGACCCCCCGAGCATCATATCAGATTATTATTTACTAATTTATCATGTAGTTTTTTGGAGGAAAAACCAAAAATAAAAACTTCGAAAATTCTGACCGAAAAATCGTTCAAAAATGCTCTGTTTGAAATGACGTGACTGTGACGTCATCATGGCCGCCATCTTGATTTTTTTTTTACATATTCTTGTAGAGCTTGATATATATGATATAGCCATCTGCCATCTGTATTGAAATTTAAAACAAAACAGACTCATACTAAAGTTTCAGAGATCGAATCTTCCCGGTGTTGCCAAATGGCAACGTAAATAATTGCGCATGCTCACTGTGTAATCTGACAAGATGGAAATAAATAAATCTTATGGCATGCCAAAGCCTATGTGTTAAATATTCTTACTGACACAAAACAAATTCTAGATGCAGCAACTTTATGGGTGAAATTTCTTCATAAACTTACATCGTGTGGGAGCAGAATTCTTGCTTCAGAGGGTGACCATGTTGCAGTGTTTCATGTGACGGCATAACAGTTTACCTGTGGGGAAACTCAGTCATATATCAATAGGTGCACTGCCCTAGATTACCGCTTCAGCCCATCGTTGCCAAACAACCATTGATTTGAGATGAGGTGGCGTAAATACACGACGTTGCCAAATGGCAACATTGGGAAAGAAAGGGTTAACCTATGAATAAAAAAAGTGTGCTCTGTCCAATCCCCACAAACGACGTACCCGACACAAATCCTCACATTCGCAAGAAATAATCCCCACATTTATCTTAAACTCGTAAAATCGAGGAGAGCTGCCCCACACAAACCCAACCCTATATTATCAAAATCAAATATCGCCCTGCACCTGAACTGACATACCCACCTATTGGATTAGAGCGAAGTAGTAGGGAAAGGACATCTGGGACATTTCGGTTCCGGTCACGTGACCGGAAGTGATCTTTGCTCCCTGCGCATGCGCACAATACCGGATATTAATAATGGTCCGCAGGGGTCAAAGGTCACTTCCGGTCACGTGACCGGAACCGGAAGTGACGTCACAGAGGTCATATGCAAATTTTTGAGGTCAATGGGCGCCCAGATGGCCTTTCCAGTAGTAGGTATTAGTTCTAAGTGATATGTATCGCACCGCATATTAATAATGGTGCGCAGAGATCAAATGTCACTTCCGGTCACGTGACCGGAATCGGATGTGACGCATCATGGTATAGAGCGCACTCAGAGGTCAAAGGTCAATACGGGGTCAAATGCTGTTACCGGCTATTAATAAAGGTGCGAAGGGTTCAATATGTATCGCACGTCATTCTCAAACATGGTCCCCGACAAAATCGCCAGCTATGCTCAGCATAAATGGCAAGTGGAGAACCCTCAGTTTCTCCACATAGCCATACAGCGAGAGAAAGAAAACCGTATTGGCACGAAAAAAAACATGAATACATGGGAAGTAAGACTTATAGTAATAAAGATAACCTATAGGTGTTGTACGATGTTATTATTACGAGTCTGTGATCAGTGCGACCACAGGATCGAGCGTGTCGTGTCCAGTATGTCTTCGCAAAAAAACAAAATAGCGGCCCTGTTGTGGGAATTCCCCTTTTGGCATCGATCGTGCTGCCATCTGGAGGCACGGAAGACAACTCGGACTAGGCGAAACCTCTGTGAGCCAAATTCCGTGTGATCTCCCCTGATTCGAACATTTGCATGTTAATCTATGCGGTGAATGCATGTATGGGATAGGGGTGGTCATTTTTTTTCTTGTGTATTTTACTATGGGATGTGGCATCTTGTTTTCTTCGTCTCACAACGCAGAACACGATGATAGGGGTCGCGAAGCCATTAGTTGAAATTTGTTTAAAAAGTGACTGTGCGCATGCGCACTGGGCAGGCACATCGGGGTGGACGTATTGGGGTCTAGATGGACCCCCTAGTGGTCGGATTGGCTCGATTGAGGTATCAGTGTGAAGCACTCGTGAGGGAGCATCCGACTGGATGAGCCTGACGTGGAACTGATGTCATTCCGCAGTAAAAAGGGGCATGGGAATGGACGTTTTGGGGTCGAAGTGGGTCACTAATGGGGAAATGGGTCGTGGCAGATGTCAAAGTGAAGCGCTAATCCAGATCGGTCAGGTCATGGGTGGGTGAATGTAAAATTAGGAATGGGGTTGAACATATAAAAAGCGGAACACGGACTTTACCTCTAAAATAGAGAAAACACCTATCAACCAGGTCTAGAGGGGCTAATATGGCTTCCCAGCGGACTGCGGCCTGCCGAGAGAGGCAGGGTGGGTTAGTGGGTGTATGTAAAATTAGGATTAGGTTTGAACATATAAAAAGCGGAACACGGACTTTACCCCTAAAATAGGGAAAACCCCTATCAACCAGGTCTAGAGGGGCAAATATCGGTCCCCGGCGGATCAGGGCCTGCCGAGAGAGAAAGGGTGGTTTAGTGGGTGTATGTAAATTTAGGATTGGGTTTGAACATATAAAAAGCGGAACACGGACTTTACACCTAAGCCATGTGGAATCATGGATTGACGTCACAATGATTGAGGTCATATGCCTCAGGGTCAATACGACCGAATAAGCTCTTTCGAAGGGTCACGAGACGTCTACGCGGCTATATATATACGAGGGTCAGTCAGAGTGTGCGTCATTCACCGTTCGTCATTTGGTCAACCATGTCACCAAGGGACCTGGCCATTAATACGAGGGTCAGTCAGTGTGCGAGTTGTCAGAGCATTTCCATCATAGCTCTCTAGATTTGTATCTAATACCGCTTATGCCGGTGCTAGGGGCCGTGTGGTCATATCATCCAAGTTGCCACATGAACAGGTACAATAAAAGCGTACCTGAGATACAACACATATCACGAATCGTTAGATTCTTGGTATGTGCTTTAGAATAGGTTAACCGAAAGGCTATACTGTGAAGTCATGTGGCTCTGTCAGTATGTCGGCACCTCTTGCTACTTCCCTTATATGTGTTGTAATTCACCGTTCGTCATTTGGTCAAACATGTCACCAGTCCTACGAGCCGTCCTTTCCCTTACACCCCAGGTGAGGTTACACGTCTATGAAGACAAAGTCGCCATCTTGGAAGACCGTGGAGATGTTTGCTGATGGCGCGCTGAGACCATATCCAATACGGTTACGCTACACCATGACGGCTGGACCAAATTTAAATGGGTATTGAGCGGTGAGCTCGACGGGAACCTCATCCACATAGACAATGCCATCTGCGTACATCGTGGATCATCAACCGCGACAAGGAGGAAGACGAGAGGGACTATCCGGTTCTCACCTCCGTGACCTACAAAGATGTCCTGGATAAACTTAGCACCCGTAGTCCACCGTCGGAAGACGACGACGTCATAGATTACGCGGATATGCTCAGTCAACCGAGTGATAATCACATCCATACAACGGAGGCTGGTACGGCGTCAGAACCCAAATTAAAGCATCCAGAAAGGAACTTTGACCCCAGCACCAGATATTCACAGATAATACGGGATGTACGTTTCATGTTGCTATCCCATGATGTACCATATTGAAAGCTAATAAATAGACCCGATTGTTTTAGGCCTGTACTTACTTATCTTAAACCGTGCGACGTGAAAGGTCCCGCTCACCGCTGACCCGGAATCCCGGCCCTACTGAGGAGGGGACTTTACCACAGATCCTGACGAACCGCCCATAGAAGTATTACCGATACAGGAAGCTGTGCGTACAATCTACCAACATCATTGGCCTACCATCCAGCTTTGTTTTCACCGCCATCGTCCTATATTTGACTTGTACAATTTCCGGTTAGAGGATAACACCCGCCTACCCCACCACGCCTATATCATTTTTGAGGACCAAGCTACAGCCTTCAAATTAAATCTCACCTTTGGGAATTTATTACGTCATACAGAGACGGACCAGCTCCGGTACTTTTACGCCAATCACAATACCCTCGTGTACGATCAACCCTTCACCATTACGGATCGGCCGTCCCTGGACACGGCACTGGCCCAACTAGAGACCTTAGATAGCTTGGAATGGGCCAGACAGCAACGTTCCAACACCAAATGGCAGGTGGAGATGACGGCGAATGTTACGTTTTACGTGACTAAAGTGATCGACCACACGATCCTTTGATCTCATGTCATGGACTTTTCCTCTCTATAAATACGAGAGAGAGTCACATCTTGCGCCATTCACGTACTGTCCATGAGGGAGCATATCATACGGGAGTTTGTCAGCTTGACCCCTGAGGTCTTCCTGTACGTCTATGCGGATACGGTCGATATCATGGAGGAGGGAGACATCTATGATGCGGACCCTGCACAATCGCGCCCGGCACACGTTCGTCTGTCCCGGGAGGGATGGACCAAGTTCAAACGGGTGTTATCTGGTGAACTGGACGGCGACCTCATCCACTTGTGTCACGATGTGTACATTGGGCGCGGCCCCTTCTTTGTTCAATTGACTCGGCTAGATGGGGGTACAGTGCATTTTACCCTTCACTCTGTTCTATGGTTCGCGTTGGAAGGTGCGTGGCGGATGTGGATCAAGTGCTTACGGAGGAAGAGCGGTCATCAGACGAGTTGGATGGACGATGTGCTGGCAGAAGTCAAAGAAAAAAATCAGAAAGAAACTCCGACCGCGGCCCAAGATATACCCGTTATAAATAAACGATAGAGCCGGGGTCCATCATCATTTGTCACCATGAAGAGCTGGGAGAAGGTGTTGGACACGTTGTATTACAGTCCCGACAGTTCGGCAGCCTATAGTGCATTATCCGCCTTCTATCGAGCCGCTAAACCCCAAGTCCGAGATTGGTTAAAAAAGCAATACACTTATACCTTACATCGAGCTGCCCGCTACCATTTTTCACGGAACTGAGTCATCGTTGGTGGTATAGATGTCCAGTGGCAGGCCGATTTGGTCGATATGAGTGCCTTTGTCAAACACAACGATGGGAATCGGTATATATTGACGTGCATCGATATCCTGTCAAAGGGCATCTTCAAGACGTCTCGCAAGCCGAGTATTTGCAAACCGACGAAGGGGCGGAATTCCTCAACAGAACCTTCCAACAGTGTCTGAAAGCCCAGAAGATGTTCTTCTTTCACACGTATAACGAGACGAACGCTTCTGTTGTGGAAAGGTTCAATCGGCCGTTCAAAGGCCGCATGTATAAATATTTCACCTATAAGAATACAAGGCGGTACATCGATGTTCTCCCCCAGCTGGTGGCCGGAGTATTCAGAGAGCACCCATCGCCGTTATCAAACGCAATGAAGCCCAAGTCCGGCGAGTTTTGCAACCCCAACCAGGACTGAAGGAGGTGTTCAAGGTCGGGCACCCTGTACGGATCAATAAAGTCAAGGGCAAGTTCGAGAAGAGTTACCTCCCAACTGGAGGGATGTGCACTTCCTGATTAAACGCCGTATACCCCGACAACCGCGAGTCTATGCACTGGAGAATTTTCAAGGGGAACCCGTTTTACGAGCAAGAATTACAGCCCGTGGTGAAAACAGGCCAAGACTACTACACTGTGGAACACATCATGAAAACCGAGCGACGCCGATGTAAGACGGTGCATCTCGTGAAATGACAAGACTGGCCCAGTTCCTTCATTCCTGGGTCCCGGACAACCAGATGAAACGACTATAAAACCAGACACCACCGCCATCATCCTTCATTCTACGTTCGACCACGGTGCTATGAACAAACAGCAGCTGCCTCTTAACACAGCGTATCCCAAAACGCGCAAAGCGCAGGTGGGCTTTGTGGTGACATTGCTAACCCTGCTGGACATTTTATATGGGGTGCGTTTTACGATGCGCAACCCACTCAACCCACCAAAGACACCACCACCAGCCGTGAGTGCAGGTCAGGCGAATGTAAAGACCCCCTCCACGTTAGCACCCATCAAACCCGTGATCGAAACGAGCCCAGTCATCACCACCACACCGGATATACAGTTTAGGTCAACATCGAACTCACCAATTATTGCAGTGCCCACTACGCCTGAAAACCCACCGGACTTCGTCACCCACAGTGAACGCCGTAACGTACCGACAACGGCGACCAACGTTGATGCAGCGACGACCCCGGTTCACTCGTACCAAATTTACAAGAGCGGGTTACCACGACAGCGGATACACCTCCAACCATGGACCCGAGGTGGCAACATCCCCTCACCTGCTTCATCGCAGGACCCACGGGCTCAGGCAAAACACATTTCATCCAGAAACTCCTTTGATACGCCGACAACATGATTACACCACCCATTGCCCGGGTCGCGTGGTTTTACGGAGAATGGCAGGCGGCCTATGCAGCAATGTCCACATCATGTTCGTGAAAGGGCTACCCAACCTGGCTGATTTGGAACCGGACACCTTGGTGGTCTTGGATGATCTCATGGCGGAGACCAACGCTCGTATCGGGTCACCCAACTCTTCACCATAGGCAGCCATTATCGCCGTCAGACGTTGAAGGAGCTGTGTGCACTGGAGACGGATAACTATGTCGGACCCGGTCGGCTCCGGGAGAAGACCATGCTGGATCTTAACCCTACCTGGCCTGGGGGGGGGGGGGCCGAAATGGCCCCCCTACCAAGCTTTCTGCGCTATCTCCGGAACGACAAAAAATGGAGAGCTGAAACTTTATAGTTTATCATGTTGGGGTTATTTTTAGCCTATTTGCATAACCCCTCCGAGCAGAGGATCATGGGGAAATTCAAGATGTCGGCCACGTGGGGTACCAGAAAAGTGATGATTTTGTCATGTTTCTTCAAAATTTCTGCTTTTCCGCGATGAAACGTTGGCAAAAACTATTTTATTTCACATCACATTAATATTTACTAATTTATCATGCAGTTATTGCGGAGAAATTGCATAAATAAAATATTCGGAAAATCCGACCGAAAAATCGACCAAAAAATGCCGTTTTTGAAAATGACGTCACTGTGACGTCATCAAAGCGGCCATCTTGGATTCTTTTTACATTTTCTGGTAGATCTTGACCCAAGGGTATAGTGTGGTAAGTTTCAGCCCCCTAGCCCAAGGGGTGAGAAAAAGGCCAGGCCAGATAGGGTTAAGGCTGGCTTGTATGGACTCTATGTCTATTCATGTGGTGGATGGTCACATTGTCGGCGATATCGATGCGCCCCTGCTCCGCGTCTGCCCAGTGCAAGGGGACTACGGAGATGAGGTCACACAGGGCTTTAACCACGTACTCTATCTACCGGGGCGACAAACTGACATCAGTACCATCACCATCGATATAAGGGATGACACTGGACACCTCTGGCATACGAGGTTGGGAAAGTGGTGGTCAAACTTCATTTTCGACAAGCACGTTCTCCCAACTTTGTATAATGAAGGTACCTTACGAGTGTGATGCACGCAGCTATATGGACTATTATACCCAACAGGTCGGTGTGGTCTTCCTGTCTTTGCAGTTACACGCATCCAACGAGGACCTGGGCTGAGGAACATACTCGGGAGCATCTTCAAAACGTTCCTGCTCTTGGTGACGCGTGGGGTAAAAGCAGTCTGCAAACAAGCGGTCCGAAGTGGGGTGCAAGCCCTGGGAGATGCGTTCAGTGGTGTCCCCGTCCGAGAAGCATTGAAACGCCGAGCCAAAGAAGCAAGAGGTGTCTTGGTCGCCAAAGCACAACGAATCGTAGGGAATAAAAGATCTGCACCGCCGCGACTGCGCACCAGTCGACGTCCGATCCAGCGACAACGCACATCGAAGACCCGGGATATCTTTGCGTAAAACATGTCCTTAATCCACGCAGAGTCCTGCCCCTTCACCAACAGTGAATTTGATTTGTGGATCGTCCCGCCCACACCGACCACACAGTGCCGGACAAAGATTATGGGTGGAGCATCTCCCGCTCTCCATCATCAACAAATCAGGGCCCATCGAGTTCACCATCATCAATGCAGATACGGCCTATGTGGATTTAAATCATACGTACTTGTATGTGAAAGCCAAGATCGTCAATGGGGATGGCTCCAGAATCGTCGACCGTGCAACGGTGGGCCCGACGAATCTCTGGCTGCACTATTTCTCTCAGCGACAAACTCATCAGGGACTCGACCAACACGTACCCCTATTGGGCCTACATCGAAACGCTGTTGTATGGACGAGAGGCTAAAAAGTCTCAGTGAAAGCCCCTTTATTCTACTGGGACTCACCCGAGCACATGAGCACGGAGAACGACAATGCGGGCTGGAACAAACGGAAGGGTTTCACTGCGGACGGCAGCTCGGTTGATCTCATCGGTCGACTGCATGCAGACCTCTTCATGCAAGACCGGTACCTCTTGAACAAGATCTCCATAAAAATCCGACTGATACGGGCGCCCCCGACCTTCGCCTTGATGGCCATTGACGTAGACGGGCATGTAGCTGACTATAAGATCAGTCCTGTATGTCCGAAAAGTGAACGAATCCAGCCGTCCAACTGGGGAACCTCAAAGCCTTGGAAACAAAACCAGTCTAGTACCCTATCCGACGTGTGCAAACCAAAATGTTCTCTGTGCCTGCCGGGAATATGAGCTCCAACAAAGAAAACCTGTTCCTGGGGGAACTGCCCAAGCGATTGATCCTGGCCTGTGTGGAGAATACCAGTTTCAGCGGAGCATACCCAGAGAACCCGTTTGACTTGAAAGATTTCGGCATCAATTTTGTGGCCCTGCATGTAGACGGAAAACAGGTCCCAGCCACGGACTTAACACCGAACTTTGGGCGCGGGAATTTCATTCGAGCCTATCAGAGCCTGTTTATAGGATACACGTTGTTCTGTTTCGATCTGACCCCCATCTTAGAGAATGACCATCAGCTGAACCTCGCCAGGCAAGGCAACTTACGGTTGGAAATCCACTTCGCACGAGCCCTCCGGAGCACCATCAATGTGATCTGCTACGCAGAGTTTGACAACATTATTCAAGTGGACAAGGCGGGCAACGTCCTGTGTGACTTTGCCCCCTAACACGGATACAGACCAAATTACCACCGTGCTGGAGAATGACACAGGGACACGTATGGTCTTTCAAGGGGTGTTCGCCCGAGATCACGTTAGACCGTGTGTATCCGCGCCGCATACCTGCTCAACACTGACATGATGGATCGTCCCGGTCGACAATGGGTGGCCGTGTACTTGACAGAACAGCAGGGCGAATACTTTGATCCGTACGGCCTGCCACCCCTCCATCCCGATTTAACAGCCTTCGTGGACGAATGGACAATGAGCAGTAGCTTCTGCGGCCAGTACTGCTTGTTTTACCTCTACCACAGTTGCCGGGGACGGACGCTACTAACTATCGTACATATGTTTTACGAGTACTCCCAGGCCGAAGACCGCGATGTACTGGTGTACGACTGGGCCGCAGACCATTTCAATGTACAAGCCCTGTGCTGGGCTTAAGTTCTAACCATTCCAATGTACAAGCCCCGTTCTGGGCTTCAGTTTTCACGTGGTTGTTCTCACGTTGTTGTTGTTTTTTTATTGTTGTTCTTGAATAAAAAACCAAATGAGATCTCACCCAAAACCCTGTCTTGTGTGTTTTCTGTACAATAGGTTACGAGCTTAAACAAGTGGCCATCAATGCCCACTGCTTGACCATAAATGTGGGATTCTAATTTTAACCAAACTGGTATAGGCCAGTCAATGATTCGGCTGGGAAAGTAGCCAACCAGTGGCCTAGGATGGGGCCAGATGTAACCAATCAATGCCCAGAAAACAATGCAAGAGCACTGCAGTGAAATAGAGAGCCAATGAAATCAGCTCACAGACCAAGTACATGTTTTGGTCCGGGTTAAGAGCGGGCATTCCAGCACAAACTCTTGGCGAGGAAGCAAGATTGCAAGTTACAAGAGCAACAGGTGGAGTGAAAAAGCATAAGCCCTCTCTACAAACGTCCATTCCCATACCCTTTTTTTATTGCGCATGCGCGGAATGACGTCACTTCCACGCCACACTCATTCAGTCGGACGGTCCTTTACGAGTGCTTCACTATGACACCACTCGCGGCCCATTTGGACCAATATTGGCCCATCTCGACCCCAAAACGTCCATTCCAATGCCCTTGTTCTAACGCGCATGCACAACAGTTTCCCCCACTTCCACGCCATACCCGCCCAGTCGGAGGCTCCTCCACGAGTGCTACACTATGACACCTCCCACGCCCCATTCGTATCAATAGTGGACCCCAAAACGTCCATGATTCTCCATGGTTTAGGTGTAAAGTCCGTGTTCCGCTTTTTATATGTTCAAACCCAATCCTAAATTGACATACACCCACTAACCCACCCTGGCTCTCTCGGCAGGCCCCGATCCGCCGGGGACGGATATTAGCTTCTCTAGACCTGGTTGATAGGGGTTTACCCTATTTTAGGGGTAAAGTCCGTGTTCCGCTTTTGATATGTTCAAACCCAATCCTAATTTTACATACACTCACTAACCCACCCTGCCCATTCTCAAAGAGAGCCGTGTCTACCCGCGGGAGACCAAAGCGACTCTCATGTAAACTGGTGACATTTTTGAATCTCCAATCTCAAAGCGAGGCAGCATGACATCATTCTCAAAGCGAGCCGTGTCTACCCGCGAACTACTTCCTGTATTAGATAACTCGCTTTCACGGCCAAGTATACATACCGACAATAATTTGTTCGCGATTGATATGCTCCGAAACGGAAAGAGTCATTTCCCAATTATATAGCCCACGTTATGTTTAGCAATTCGCTTCTAACTCGGCGGAGTCAGCAGGTCAGTGACAAGCCAGATAATCATACGCCGCCTACTCACCCCCCAAATTTTGGGGGGATGACTCCCATTTACGCGTGAGACTCTTTCTCGCAGTAGGGAGTCTCGCGAGACGAGAATGCCACCCTGCCATCAAGCTTCGTCTGGAGCTGTCCTTCACCAGACGCTTCTGTCCTTCCCCAGACGGAGACTTCCGTTGTCCGTGTGGGGACGGCTGCGTTAACATTTGTACTAGCTCATGTTATACGGATACATACCAGGCCAGCACGCATCTCAATATCTATGGCTTCGCAAACATGTAATATATACCTAACTATACGCTAAGAACTAACGTTCTCGCAAGCTATTCACATTCCGTACATATTCCATTATTTAGAATAGAAATAAAACATAATATATACCAGGTAGCTCATGACTATATACGTTGATATTATAACATTCATATTATCATGGTATGGTATTTCTTGTCTTTAAGAACCAAGGCTCTTGCAAACTGATTATATTTATTAGATATTCTTCCATGGAAAAAATGCAACACTGCAACATGCACCGGGTATACACCTATACGCTATTAGAGTATAGGACGTCAGTGATACAAGCTGAATAGTATGAGCGTAACCAGAATCCCGATCTGGTATCATTTGCTGGTGCCGGCACTTGACATATGACCCCGCCAATAAAATTAGCTGTCAACTAACCGATACTTAAAATACTTTGCTGGGGGAAATAAGCTAACCACATGCATGGAATGTATAAATTATACACAGTGCACCAGTATAAGGTTATACGCTATTAGTACAACCAGAAGTGATCCACTTCTGGTACAACATGGATAGTATAATGTCAGTTCGTCTCTAACATCTAAGCTTCTCGCAAACTATATTAATTACACATCCAATAAGAAATGTTTTACTGTATATCAGGCATATATGGTAGAATATCAATGCAATCTCTTCTTAAGAACTAATGCTCTCGCAAAGTAATGACGTCTGTCATTTCAATAAGAAGAAATACAACACTAAGTAAAAAAAAAAACGTAATACGCGTAACGATATTACAAGAGCTGAAGCTCTCGCGAACTTTTTACATTTATTATATGAGCGAAATAATACACTATCATGTATACGAGGTCTACGAAAATAGGCTAATATTATCAAATTAATATTATCATCGTATGGTAATTCTCTAATACAAAAAGAAAAGAATACAACACTATCTAATATGCAACAGGTTTACACATAGGCTAAGCCATCTGCAGTACAACATCAGTATAATAATATCACTTTTTTTTAGATGTAAGGCTCTCGCAAACTAGTATAATGATTTGATAGTTCTCTTCTTAAGAACCAAGGGTATCGCAAACTAATTACATTTATATCATACTCCATGAGAACAATATATACAACACTATATAATATTTATCTGGCACCAGTATATACGCTATTACAGTAAACATCAGTAGTAAATGGGACTTTGTCTCTTAAGATCTAAGGCTCTCGCAAACTGATTACATTAAGTACATATCCCATGGAAAATAAAAAAACTAATAGTATATATCTAGTATATGCAGTATAACATTAATAATATCGTGGAAGTTCCTCTCTCAAGTACTAAGGTTTTGCAAATTAATTACGTCAATTGCATTCCCCATCAATACAAATAAACTCTATAACACACCGGGTATATGACTAAGCTACTACAGTATAATATCAATACTATAATCGCAGTTTTTCTCCTAAGCAAACTAATTACATTTGATTAAATAGGTCATGAAAGAGAAAGAAAATATATACCAGTTATATGCCTATTCGTTTTACAATACAAGATCAACACTGTAATTGCTGTTCGTCTCTTAAGAACTAAGGTTCCCGCAAGCTAATTATATTGATTACATATTCAATAAAGAGAAATATTCAAGACTATACGATATAAAACGGGCACTAATACAAGCCTATGCGATATTACAGTATAAAATATGAATGCTACAATGACAATTACTCTCTTAAGATTCGAGGCTCTCGCAAATTAAATATTTATTACATATTCCATGAAATGAAATAAAATATATGCCTATACGCTATTACAGTAAAAGGCCAATACTATAATTGCAGTTCTTCTCTTAAGAACTAAGGCGCTCGCAAACTAATGAAATATTAGTTGAATCTTCCATAGAAAATGGAAATAAAACAATTTATAATGTACCGGAGATACATGTATACGCTTACACACAATAACACTACTACTTGGAGACATCTTAGTTGTCGTATGTGAATATAGTTCTCGGTTGTCGCAGGTCTAAAGATACACAGTACTAGTCTAAACTGGACACTGACTCACGCATGCGATGGCAACGAGAAAGTATTACCTTCCACAGACGCCTAGTTTGTAACTCATATAGTGTATTTGGAGACATCTTACTGGACAGTAAATGAAAGGTTATCGTATTTCAATAGTTTTCTTTATTGTTCCATTGCTCTTGAATTTTATTTTGAGCAATTTTTACTAGTGTACTAGTGAGAAACCTTCTCTCTCGTCGACTTTATGACAAACGAGATCGTCTCGTCGACATCGTAAACTATCCCTTTCTAGACAGTAAATTCCAGTGGGACCCTCATTTGGCGTATACTTATCACGCCTCGTAGCATTTGTTACATCCTGTGTCAAATGTGACGATTTTAATGAACGTCACAAAACATTATCGCAGAAACTTATCAAACATGGCTATACCACCAAACGCCTTCACTCATAGACTGAACGAGTCTCTATTTCATATGTACTATTTAATAATAATAAAATGATCTTTAATAAATATATTCGTTCGATAAATAAATAAAGAGAATGAAAAAAAACATGAATCTCGTGCTGATAGCAAAATACGAGCGAAGTGAGCAAGACCTCTCGTAACTTGTCTCTAATCCCGTTTAACCGGAGCTAGGGGGCGTATGAACCCAAGTACTTCAACATCCTCAATGTGTTCATGTGGACAGTCGAAAGCAAAGCCCGACTGACATACAACATTTTCTACCTGAAGATTTTACAGCGAATATCATATGTATTGAGGATACTGATCAGCGATACGCATTTGATATTTTTTTAACCTCATGATGTCTTGCCGGCAACTCTTCTCTCTTGCAGAAAACTAGCCTATGTTTATGTATACTATGATAGTCTTTTTCTAATTTGCTCATAATGCTGTTTTTCGGAATATGGAATAGGTCTTCGGATTATGAACGCGGATATACTTTAATGAACGGCGGCTGAACAATGAATGACGGACCAGACGGTTGTAATTTATTTATTTTTTTTGCTTTAGCTTTCACGATGTAACGGTGTCCCATGAAATTGGCGACATTTATGCATAGCGTTCACTTCCTATTCGTCTGAACTTGCTCTAACCCCTCCTCAACGACGATAATATATTATATATTGTCTTTGGCTGGGCGAAACGGTCGCAGCGAAAGACAAAGATAGTATAAACAATTTGTCGTCGTTGGCTAGGGGTTAAGGAAACAGACTAAATTCCTGCGTGTAATTTTATGTCTAGTTTAAGGTTTCCTGCTCGCTGATCAGCCTATCCCCATGCGCCAGTAATATGGTAACCACCCCAGTCCTTCCCCAGACGCCTATTTTGAAACTTATGGTTTATGTGTTTAAGATATATTGCTGGAGAGTAAATGCCTGTTCATCGTTCCCGAGGTTGTTTCAAGCCTCTGGATACGCAATAGGTCAAGAGTCAAGAACTCATTTATGAGACGAAACGGAGAAAGCGTGTCTTTCCCCAGACGCCTAGTTTGTAACTTATAATTTAGGAGTTTGAAGATATATTGCTGGAGAATAAATGCTAGATGATCCCATGTGAATTGCTTCCTCCGTTGTTTGGACCCTCTAGACACACAATAGGTCCATACAAGTTACTAACTCACATATGAGATGACACGGAGAAAGCATGTCCTTCCCCAGACGCCTAGTTTGTAACTTATAATTTAGGTGTTTGAACATATATTGCTGGATATTAAATGCCAGTTCATCTTATGTGAATCGTTCTCGCAGTTGTTCCAAGCCTCTAGATACTAGTACACAGTTATTCTACACTAGGCCCTAACTCACGTGAGACACGACTCGGAGAAAGCATGTCCTTCCCCAGAGAGGCCTAGCTTTCAACTGAAGTTTTAGGTGTTTAGAAATATATTGCTTGGGAGTGAATGCTAAATGATCTCACGTGAATCGTTCCTTTCGTTGTTCCAGGCCACTACATGCAAAAAATGTTCTCTTGGTTGTTCCAGCCTCTAGGTACACAATAATTCTACACAAGGCCATAACTCACGTGTGACACAACACTGAGAAAGCATCTCCTTCCCCAAAAGCCTAGTTTGTAACAATGTTTTAGGTGTTTAGATATATATTGATTGAGAGTAAATACCAGTTAATCATATGTGAAATTGTTGCCTTGGTTGGTTGTTTCCAGCCTCTAGATATAGTTCTATGCCAGTCACTAACTGAATTATGAGACAAAGGCATGTCCTTCCCATGACGTTTAGTTTTTATCCTATATGTTATGTGTTTAGACATATATTGCTTGAGAGTAAATGCTAGATGATCTTATGTTAATCATTCCTTTCTTTGTTCCAAGCCAACAGATACAAAATGGACCTATACAATTCAGCAAATCACTTATGACACGACACGGTGAAGACGTGTCCTTCCCCAGACGCCTAGTTTGTAACGTATTTAAGCGTTTGGAGATATATTGCTGGATAGTAAATGCTAGGTGATCTCATGTGAATTGTTCTGTTGGTTGTTCACAGTCTCTAGATACACGATTGGTCTATACAAGTCACTAACTCACTTATGAGACGACAGTAGTAGTGTTACGTGATTACAGACCGCATTTTGACGAGTGCGCAGGTGTTTCTGCGCAGATTTGTGGCGGAAGTGGGGCGGGTCGGGGGATTCCCCAGTGGGGGTTTTCCCATGACGATCACGTGATCAAGGCATGTCTAGACTTGTTCTGGGTTGTACAGTTCTGCCATACGGAGGATGGGTACTAATAAATAAATAAATTAATTAATTAATTTTAATTAATTACTTGTAAAATGGCGGTGTTTTTAGACGGCGCAAGGGAGCAAACGAGGCGGTGGGGACGTCACGGGGAGAAAAAAACCCTCACATTACCCTCAAAAACACCTCTAAGCCATATAATAGTAATAAACATAATCTATAGGTGTTGTACCATGTTAATAGGATCAGTCTAGCATCTGTACCACCCTAGGGTCGAGTGTTTATTGTCCCGTGTATCTCCGCAAGAAAACAACAAACAAAATGGCGGCTCCAGGATGGTGCGGGGACGCCCTTTCCCCATCACGGCGTCGACCGTAGCGCCATCTGCACACATTGACGCAAGGGAGACAACTCGTGTGGCCCAAGGATGTGGCCGTGTTGGAGCTAGGGGAGTGACTACTGGTCCAGTGGGGTCGAGTGAGGTATCCATGTGAAGCCTATGTGAGGGGGCATGTAATGGGCTGGGTGTGAGGTTGAACTAGCGTCATTCTGCGCATGCGCGGTGACCGAAGGGTATGAAAATAGCCGTTTTGGAGCTAGCGAAGCCAATAATGGTCCAATGGGGTCGAGTGAGGTATCAAAGTGAAGCTTATGTGAAGGGGCATCTGACTGGACTAGCGTCTTGGGCGTTGTCACCATTCTGCGCATGTGCGGTGGCCCAAGGGTATGGAAATAGCCGTGTTGGGAGCTAGGGGAGTGACTACTGGTCCAGT
Organism: Hanleya hanleyi; assembly: GCA_036873755.1. Taxonomy (NCBI): domain Eukaryota; kingdom Metazoa; phylum Mollusca; class Polyplacophora; order Lepidopleurida; family Hanleyidae; genus Hanleya; species Hanleya hanleyi. The sequence continues at coordinate 3,253 of JAVTVY010014511.1, read as the reverse complement.
GGGGTCGAGTGAGGTATCCAAGTGAAGCTTAGGTGAAGGGGCATCTGACTGGACTAGCGGATTTGAAATAGCGTCATTCTGCGCATGCGCGGTGGCCCAAGGGGTATGAACATAGCCGTGTTGGGAGCTAGCGAAGCCAATAATGGTGCAATGGGGTCGTATGAGGTATCCAAGTGAAGCTTAGGTGAAGGGGCATCTGACTGGACTAGCGGATTTGAAATAGCGTCATTCTGCGCATGCGCGGTGGCCCAAGGGTATGGAAATAGCCGTGTTGGGAGCTAGCGAAGCCAATAATGGTGCAATGGGGTCGTATGAGGTATCAAAGTGAAGCCTAGGTGAAGGGGCATCTGACTGGACTAGTGGGTGTGAACTAGCGTCATTCTGCGCATGCGCATAGACGTTTTGGGGATGTAGGGGAGTTACTCATGATCCAATGGGGTCGAGTGAGGTATCAAAGTGAAGCTTAGATGAAGGGGCATCTAATGGGTTGGGTGTGCGGTAGCCATTCTGCGCATGCGCAGATGCAATGCGGAGCTCTCGTCCAATCAGAAGCGAGTATTTCAAATCCGCCACGGAGCTCTCGTCCAATCAGAAGCGAGTATTTTGACCCGGTGCATTATGGGACATATCCAAGATGGCGGCACGTATGTTCAAGATGGCGGCACATCCGGTGTCGAAAACTGGCCATTTTTGTCGGGATGGGGTCACCTAGTGTCGAAAACTGGACCCTGTATGGGTCCCGCTAGACGTGTTGGAGCTAGGGGAGCCACGAATGGTCCAATGGGGTCGAGTGAGGTATCAAAGTGAAGGGGCATCTGACTGGACTAGTGGGTTTGAACTAGCGGCATTCTGCGCATGCGCAGTCTGGCCGTAGTATAGAAATAGACGTGTTGGAGCTAGGGGAGTTACTACTGGGTCGATGGGATCGAGTAACCATGTGAAGCCTAGGTGAGGGAGTTACACTAGGGTGTGGTTTCCATTCTGCTGCGCAGGTCACGTGGTGGGGTTGTGACGTCACTTCCGGGTTTTTCACTAAAAAACTACCTCCAAACATAGAAGAGTTCCCATGTTTTTCCCCTTAGACGTCCGTATGTTCAACCGCCGGCACTTTTCCACTGGCCTGGCCCCAGCGCGAGCGGCGCGCGCGCGTCATCACGCGTCATCCCCGGAAGTGCGCGTCATCCCCGGCAGTGCGCGCGCGTCATCCCCGGCAGTGCGCACGCGCGGGTCAAAAGGTCACCTGTCAAACGGTCTCCCTTTCGGCAAGGTTCGAAGAATACAAAGAACTTATAGTCATAATCTATACGTGTTGGACGAGTCTCTTCACTCACCGTATACACGCACTTCAATGAAATGCCCGCTCCAAACCTAGACCAAAAACACGTACTTGGTCTGTGGGCTGATTTCATTGGCTCTCTATTTTTACTATAGTGCGCTTGCATTCTAACCTTGATGGGTGACATTTTGGCCCCATCCTACACCACTGATTTCAGTTTGACTGAATCTCCAGATGCATTATGAATAAAACACACAAGACAGGGTTTTTTTTTGGTGAGATCTCATTTTTTATTCAGTGAACAACAACAACGTGAGAACAACCACGTGAAAACTGAAGCCCAGAACAAGGGGCTTGTAATTAATTCAAGCCCAGAACAGCGGGCGTATGTACATTGAAAGAATTCAAGCCCAGAACGGGACTTGTACATTGAAATGATGGGCGGCCCAGTCATAGACGAGTACATCTCGGTCCTCGTCCTTGGGGTACTCGTCAAACATGTGGACGATGGTAGATAAGGGTCTTCCCGGCATCGATGGTACAGGTAAAACAAGCAATATTGTCCGCACACCATACTGTCCAGGCTTTGCAACGTTTTAGTATTCCAACACCACGTCTCTGTGCCTTGATCCATGAAGTCTGTTAAATCGGGATGGAGGGGTGGTAGGCCGTATGGGTCAAAGTATTCACCCTGCTGTTCTGTCAAGTACACGGCCACCCAGTGTTCACCGGGCCGATCCATCGGGTCTGTATTCAGGACATAAGCAGCCGGATACACACGGTCTAATGGGAACACGTCTCGGGCGAACACTCCTTGAAACACCCTACGTGTTCCTGGGTCAGTCTCCAGCACGGTGGTTATCTGGTCTGTATCCATGTTAGGTGGCGAAGTCACACAGCACGTTACGGCTTTTATCGATTTGAATGATGTTGTCAAACTCAGCGTAGCAAATCACATTGATGGTTTTCGGTAAAGGTGTCCCGAAATGCAGTTCCAAGCGTAAGTTGCCTTTCTTGACGAGACTCAGTTGATGATCGTTGTCTAAGGTGGGAGTCAGATCGAAGCAGAACAAGGTGTACCCTTTGCCGAAATCGTCTCGACTGATCATATTTCCCTCGTCTTGGTTGATTTGGCCAGTTGCTGTGAAGAGGTTCAGATAGCTCCGGATGTAATTGTCCGTTCCGAAATTAGGTTGTAAGGGGCGTGCCGGTACCTGTTGGCCATCCACATGCAGGGCCACGAAATTGATGTTGAATGCTTTTAGGTTGAACGGATTCCTCGAGAGAGTCCCATTATAGCTGACGTTCTCCACACAGGCTAGGGTTAAACGCTTGGGCAAATCCCCCAGGAACAGGTTTTCTTGATTGACAATCATATTGCCTTTAGGAACGGAAAAGACCTTGGTCTGTACTCGTCGAATGGGGTACTGGGCTGGTTTTTCTCCAAGGCTCTGATGTGCCCCAACTGTACACCTGGGCTGGGTTTCACTTTGCGTACAAACAGACTTGCCTCTTGGATGACAATGTTATACTCGAGGTCCTCATTCGGGGCCATCAAGGCAAACGCAGGCGTTGCGCGCACTAGTCGTATTTTGACAGGTACTCCATTCAAAAGGTATCGGTCCTGCATGAATAAGTCCGCATGCAGACGTCCCATCATATCGACCGATTGACTCTCTGCTGTGAAATCCACTCTCTCCGTATAGCCGGCATTATCAGGACTCGCTTCCATGTTGCCTGGGGTATCTCGGCAGAACAACGGGGCTGTCAAATACGACTTTTTAGCGTCACGCCCGTAGGATAACAGTGTTTCGATGTAGGCTCGGTACGGGTACGTGTTCGTCGAGGCGCTCACCAGTTTATCACTCAGGGCTATATCCACTTGCTGGAATAGCGAATGAAGCCAGAGATTCACTGGACCCACGGGTGCATCTGCTTTCAGGACTGTCCCATCTTTATTGGTGATTTTAGCTTTCA
>JAVTVY010014510.1:0-62136 GCA_036873755.1 Hanleya hanleyi | reverse complement strand
TTGACCATCACTCCTCTATTTCTAGAAGAGTCGAAATACCCTTGGCGATGAGCGATGTCAATGTCATTGGAGTGTATATCCAGCTTAAGCTTCCCATTGAGGATATCCAAAGCCTTACCGGTACAATCTTGAATGGTCTCGGTTCTACTATCTCCGTCTATTCCATATATCCTAATAGAGGTTTTCCTGGAGTATTGTTCGTTTTCATTGCATTTAATTTTCACAACAGACAGTTCATTTTGTAACTTTTGCATCTCGTCATTATCCTCTTCCCTCAGTCTACTGATTTCTGCCATATCTCGTTTCAGCACATCATTCTCACTTTCGAGTTCATAGACTCTACTTTCGAGCTGTTCTAGTTGGTGTGTCATTTTAGGCATAATGGCTTCATTAGCTTTTGCTAGTTCGGTTTGCAGGTCGTCCTTCGTAACAACATTACCTATAAGAGTCATAATCCGGTCTAATTGACTCTGGATGGCAGACATTTCAGATGAATGTGAAATACATGTAGCATCAGTGGAGTTCGTATTGCTCTTTTCGCCACGAGTCTTCGATGCCTGAGGGGTGGAATTTGAGCTGGACTTGGCATTCGATTGCATTTTTTGCGATTTAGGATCCATTACATTGTTCCGTCGTCCCCTCGTGGAATGAGCGTTTGTGGCGCAGTAAATGCTCCTTCCGATTAAATGACCGTGCGCAGGTTATACAAGTATACCGTGCGCCGTTGTGGATGGAGGCCTCGTGCCGTCGCAAATCTTCTAGGCGAGTAAACTGCTTCTGGCAAGTTGTGCAAGTGAACATCAGGCTGGTGAGGTTGCACTGGTGAGGCTCAGGCAAGTAGCTCCTCTCGTCAGATAGGCTCAGGCTGGTCAGGCAGGCTCAGGCTGGTCTGGTCAAGCAGGCCAATGAATGCAGCAATGCCATAAAAATTCCCACTTTTATACACCTACATAGAAGTACCCGGATGTAAGCGCGGACGTCAAGTGCCCGGATGAAAGAAACGGACGTCCGCGAAAAAAAACCCCACATACAGCTCACTACATGCAGTCGCCTCCTCAAGAATCTCTTACATACCGGATGCAGGCGCGGACGTGAAGCGCCCGAATGAAAGACGCAGACGACAGAGAAAAAAACCCACATGCAGCTCACTACATGCAGTCGCCTCCTCAAGAACCTCATACATACCCGGATGCAGGCGCGGACGTCAAGTGCCCGGATGAAAGACACGGACTTCTGGGGGGGAAACCCCACAGACAGGTCAGTACATGCATTCCTATCATCTTTCCTACCCAGGTCACGCCCGATTCACGCATAATAAAAGGGTTGACCTGTAATCTTTGTTGTTGTTGCTCTCTTTTTTGGACTAACCCATCAGAATAGTACGTATCACGGACTACACCCGTAGAGCTACGTATAGGTGCGCATGTGTGACATGGTCTATAAAACACGTCCCTCTGGATCCCACACCCCCATTCCTACGGTTGCAGAGCCATGACGGACACCCATCCCTATGCGACTCGCATTTTACAGCATGCGACCATGGTTAATTCACTCACGGATTACCGAGCAGTGGTTCGGTCCATGTTTGCAGATGGCGACGACAACGAGGGTCGACGCCAGATCCTGAAAGAGTTCACAGAAGCGGTCCTTGACAGAGTGCACTCGATGGAGAGGTGTGCTATCACTCACCACTACTGGATTATGACAGCCATCCTTGATGACCGGACTATGGATCACCAGCGCTCACGCCTGAACCTGCGACGGCTCGTTGGCCTAGTAATGGTCTTTGCCCTATTGACCCTGACGCTGTGGGAATGACGACAGAAAAAGAACGGCTCTTCAGAGCCTCCACAGATGCGCTTTCGTGCAACCGATTCATTCACCTTTCGTCATTGGGTCAACCATGTCACCAGTCCTACGCGCCATCCTTCCCCTTACACCCCGGGTTGGGTTACACGTCTATGAAGATAAAGTCACCATCGTGGAAGACCGTGGAGATGTTTGCTGGTCGCGCGCTGAGACCGTATCGAATACGGGTACGCTACACCGTGACGGCTGGACCAAATTTAAACGGGTGTTGAGCGGTGAGCTCGACGGAAACCTCATCCACATAGACAATGCCATCTACGTACACCGTGGAGCCTTCTTCCCACGCCTGGGCCGTTACCAAGACCCTACGCGAGGCTTCACCCTAGATCCCGATATGTGGACAGCCTTCGAGAAAGTGGTGCCTATTGTGGACCAGCTGTTTACACCGGACGAGCGGTCAGCTGTACAGTTGGAGAGGGTTCGTACCCTGAGAGAAGCGGCGGCAGAACCCAATGAACAAATTACTAAACCTAGCAATGAAGCGGAGGCAGACGACGATGCCATAGGCTAGACTGTCAGCCCGGTGACATGACCACCCGATCCTTTGATCTCATGTCATAAACGCTTTCTCCCTATAAATACGAGAGACTGTCAAATCTTGTATCATTCACGTACTGACCATGACGGAGCATATAATACGGGCGTTTCTCAGCTTGACCCCCGAGGTTTTCCTGCACGTTTATGCGGATACGGTCCATATCATGGAGGAGGTGGGAGACATCTGTGATGCAGACTCTACACAACCGTGCCCGGCTCAGATTCGTCTGTCCCGGGAGGGCTGGACCAAATTCAAACGGGTGTTGTCTGGTGAACTGGATGTCGACCTCATCCACTTGTGTCACGATGTGCACATCCGACGCGGCCCTTCTTTGCTCAATTGGCTCGGCTAGATGGGGTTACAGTGCATTTTACCCTTCACCCTGATCTATGGTCTGCATTGGAAGATGCCGTGGCAGATGTGGCTCAAGTGCTTATCAATCGGTCATCAGACGAGTTGGGCTGGTCATTTACCATGGACAATGTGCTGGCAGAAGCCAACGAAGAAAATCAGAAAGAAATTCCTGCCCAAGATTTACCCGTTATAAATAATCGATACAGCCAGGGTCCATCATCATTTGTCACCATGAAGAGCTGGGAGAAGGTGTTGGATAACTTATATTACAGTCCCGACAGTCCGGCGGCCTATAGTGCATTGTCGGCTCTTTATCGAGCGGCCAAACCCCAGGGGATACAACGTGCCTAAGTCCGAGATTGGTTAAAAAACAAGACACCTATACCTTGCATCGATCTGTCCGTCGCCATTTTCTACGGAACCGGGTCATCGTGGGAGGACTAGATGCCCAGTAGCAAGCGGATTTGGTCGATATGAGCGCCTTTGCCAAACACAACGATGGGAATCGGTATATCTTGACGTGCATCGATATCCTGTCGAAGTATGCGCGGGTGTTACCCATCCGGACGAAAACGGGGGCGAATCTCATAGCGGCGTTCAAAGACATCTTCAAGACCGTTGTCAAACCCTTGTATTTGCAAACCGACAAAGGCAGGGAATTCCTCAACAGACCGTTCCAACAGTTTCTGAAAGCCCAGAAGGTGTTTTTCTTCCATACGTACAACGAGACCAAGGCATCCGTGGTGGAAAGTTTCAACAGGACATTCAAAGGCCGCATGTATGAATATTTCACCTATAAGAATACAAGGCGGTACATCGATGTTCTCCCGAAACTTGTGAGTGGTTACAATCGAGCCTATCACCGGAGTATAGAGAGAGCTCCCATTACCGTGACCCAACGCAATGAAGCCCAAGTCCGACGTGTCTTGTACCCCAGGCAATCGCAGCGAACGCCGAAGGAGGTGTTCAAGGTCGGGGACCCTGTACGGATCAGTAAAGTCAAGGGCAAGTTCGAGAAAAGTTACTTGCCCAACTGGAGCGATGAGCACTTCCTGATTAAACGGCGCCTACCCCGACAGCAGCGAGTCTATGAACTGGAAGATCTTCAAGGGGAACCGTTGCTAGGGACGTTTTACGAGACGGAATTACAGCCTGTTGTAAAAACAAAGCAAGACTACTACACGGTGGAGCAGATTTTGAAAACGGAACGCCGACGTGGCAAACTGTTTCATTTCGTCAAATGGCAAGGCTGGCCCAGTTCCTTCAATTCCTGGGTCGCTGCCAACCAGGTGAAACGACTATAAAGCCAGACACCACTACCGTCATCCTTCATTCCACGTTCGACCACGGTGCTATGGACAAACAGCAACTGCCTCTGAACACAGCGTCTCCCAAAACGCACAAAGCGCAACTGGGCTTTATGGTGATATTGCTAACCCTGCTGAGTGTGTTGTACGGAGGTGTGTTTTACGACGTTGCCTATGTCAGCCCTCTACTTAACCAACTTAGAACTCCAGCTGTGAGTGGCGATCAAACCAGTCTACAGATAGCATCAGTCAACCCCGTGATCGAAACGAGCCCAGTCATCACCACCACCACACCACGTGTATAAGCCACATCGAGCTCAACACCGAGTATACAGTCCACATCGAGTTCTACACCAAGTACATCCAGTACGTCTCAAAACCCACCGGATTTCATCACTCACAGTGAACGCCCATCGACAACGACGACCGACGTTGTACCTACCACCACCTCCGTTCACGCATACCAAATTTGCAAGAGCGGGTTACCAATCATGGACACTCGGTGGCAGCATCCCTTCACTTGCGGCATCGCAGGACCGACGGGCTCCGGCAAAACGCACTTCGTCAGGAAGCTCCTTCAACACGCCGACAGCATGATAACCCCACCCATTGCCCGAGTCGTGTGGTGTTACTGAGAATGGCTGGCAGCGTATGCAGCAGCGCCCCACACCACGTTCGTGGAAGGCCTACCCAACCTGGCCGATTTGGAACCGGAGATCTTGGTGGTTCTGGATGATCTCATGGCGGAGACGGATGCGCGGGTCACCCAACTCTTTACCAAAGGCAGCCATCATCGACGGCTCAGCATCATCTGCATTGTGCAGAATCTGTTCAGTAAAAACAAAGAACATCGGAACATCAGCTTAAATGCCCACTACCTGGTGGTCTTCAAAAACCTGAGAGATACCACTCAACTGCTGCACCTGGCGAGACGGATGTATCCCGGCCGCACACCGTTTGCGTTGGAAGCCTTCAAAGATGCGACAACCTCTCAGCAAGGGTATATGCTCTTCGACCTCAAGCAAGCCATCCCCGATCACCTTTGACTACGGACCGGAATTTTTCCCGGAGAGACCCACCACGTGTACATGCAAAAATAATGTAAACACACCCACAGTGGCTCTTCCAGCTGGGGTGTGTGTGTTTGATGATGGGGATAATAAAAAAGAATTAATACCACATCATGGTTGACCTTGTCTCTGTTCTCTCAGGTAGATAAAAAGAGCAGAGTTGTGGGTTCTAGCATTAGTTGTACATGATGCCTGCGCGAGTACGGAAGCACGCTCCGACGCTCCGTGTATTGAAGACGGCCCCACCCGAGTTGGTCGGAGCCATTGTACGCGGTGCGGACCCTGACCTTGTACGCTGTCTTTGCGAGATTGGGTACAACCTGTTAAAAGGCAACGTACCACTGACTCCGGCTCAGAAGACCAAATTGGCCAAGCATAAGACAGGTCTCCGAACCTTAGTCCAGAAGCGAGTCTATCAAACACAAAAGAAAAAGGTGTTACAGAAAGGCGGCTTTCTCGGGGCCATCTTAGCACCGTTAGCCGCTTCAGTGTTGGGTCCAGTATTGGGTGGACTTTTCGGTCGACAATGAACCATTCGAAAAAAATGATTCTCGTCGAAGAACGGTTCCTTCAAAACCTCCAATCGCCCTACCCTGTCCCACCTACGGTGAAGACCATCAACACCCTCGATGAAGAGATGCAACAGATCTTACAAAGACCGGGGTTAAGCGACAGTGAGAAAGTACAACGGTACAATGAAACGCTTCAACGGTACATGACGTCCATGGACCAATACAAAACCCTCTCTACCCCAGCACCACCACCACCACCACCACGCGACACACCGCCGACCTCAGCACCGCTCCAACAGCCGCCATTACCAGGGGTACCACCCACAGCCCCACAGTGGGTGGAAGACGAAGTGCTGAAGAGTGTACCTGCATCGTTCAAGAAACAAGCTGGCCTGGTATTACAACGGATGAAACAGAATCCTAACATGACTTGGAATGATAAAGGTGAACTACTGGTACAGAATCAGGTGGTCCCTGGTACTCACATGACGGATTTAGTGAATGCCCGTCAGTGATGTGTCAGCGCAGGTCGCACACGGATCCTCGAGGATGGGAGGTCTTCGTTCAAGGCTTGAAAGACATGCATGTACCACAGGAATTGGTGGGGAACCCCCAACACTGGACCTGGATGCAGCGGACCCAGCAATCGCCGAGCAACACCACAACGACGGGCACCTTCTTTTCACTCCTTTAAAAAACCACCCTTGATCAAGACACCCCACATCTCCAGAGCCGTGACACGTAGCAAGTCACCCCGACGAACACGACGCCGGACACAACCGCCCAAGGCCAGGAACACATATTAAAACCAGCAGCAGCAGCAGGATAGCTCTGTCACCATGTTTTACCTCACCCTACCCAGTAACAGTTCGCTGGATGTGTTTCCTGACAATACCTTGGCCAAGTACGTGGCCCAGTTACCGCAACCGTTGCATTTACCTGGACGATGGGAATGTGGCCTCGTGGATATCCAATACCCTTACTCGTGGTACAACGTACGAGCCAATGAAGTGTGGTACGAGGTGACCTACGAAGGAAAAGACACCCGACTCACCCTCCCCGAAGGCCAATACGATACCCCCAAGGAGTTCATACAGGGGCTGACAAGATTGTTGCATTATAAGGCTCTACGGGAGGTCACGAATACTTCAAAACCCATCAAAACCTTTCCCTTCAAGAATCACGCAGACTTCGATTACAACGCACACAACGACAAGGCACAGATCCTCCTCACCGCCAACGTGAGTGTCGTACTGAGTCCTACCCTACAGCAAATGCTGGGTCTCGCTCACGCGACCTACACGGGTCCATCCGAGGACCATGGCCAGATCCCGATGGATATGAAGTCGGGTATGTACGGACTCACGTCTACTCGGTCGTACCCGTACGACAAACCGACATCAACACTATCACGGTGGATATAAGAGATGACACGGGACGACCGGTGGCATTCGAACGAGGAAAAGTGGTGCTGACACTTCATTTTCGACAAGCACGTGCTCCCCACTTTGCATAATGAAAGTACCTTACGAGTTCGATGCACGCAGCTATGCCGACTATTATGCCCAACAGGCCGGGGGTGGCTTTCCGGTCTTTAGCGGTGCACGCATGCAACGAGGACATGGACTGGGGAACATACTCGGCAGCATCGTCAAAACGCTCCTGCCCTTGGTGACGCGTGGGGTGAAAGCAATCGGCAAACAAGCGGTACGCAGTGGACTGCAAGTGCCCGGTGATGTCTTGGGGGGTACGGCACCCAAAGAAGCCTTGAAACGGCGGGCCAAAGAAGCGGGAGGCGTCTTGGTCGCCAAAGCACAACGCACCGTAGGGAATAAAAGAGCTGCCCCACCGAGACCACGCACCAGTCGACGACCGACCCAAGCGACGACGCACATCGAAGAAGACACAGGATATCTTTTCTTAAAACATGTCCTTGATCCACGCCGAGTCCTGCCCCTCCACCAACAGTGAATTTGATTTGTGGACCGTGCCGCCCACACAGACCAGTGCCGAACAAGGATTATGGGTGGAGCATCTCCCGCTCTCCAGCATCAACGAAACAGGACCCATCGAGTTCACCATCAGTAATGCGGATACGGCCTATGTGGATTTAGCCCATACATACTTGTATGTGAAAGCCAAGATCGTCAATGAGGATGGCTCCAGAATCGTCGACCAAGTAACGGTGGGCCCGACGAATCTCTAGCTGCACTCTATGTTTCAACAAGTGGATATATTTCTCAGCGACAAACTCGTCACTGACTCGACCAACACGTACCCCTATCGAGTCTACATCGAGACGCTGTTGTCGTATGGACGAGAGGCTAAAAAATCTCAGCTGACAGACGCTTTATTCTACCAGGACACAGCCGGGCACATGGGCGCAGAGAACGACAATGCGGGATATAACAAACGGAAGGCTTTCACCGCGAACGGCGTCTTGGTTGATGTCATGGGTCGACTGCACGCAGACATATTCATGCAAGACCGGTACCTCTTGAACAAGATCCCCGTCAAAATCCGACTGATACGAGCGCCTCCGACCTTCGCCTTGATGGCCACTAACGTAGAGGGGCATGCAGCTGACTATAAGATTGTCATCCAAGACGCAGTCCTGTATGCCCGAAAAGTGAAACCGAATCAAGCCGTTCAATTGGGGCACTTCACAGCCTTGGAAACAAAACCAGCCCAGTACCCTATCGGACGTATGCAAAGCAAAGTGTTCTCTGTGTCTGCTGGAAATATGAGCGCCAACAAAGTAAACCTGTTCCTGGGGGAACTACCCAAGCGACTGATCCTGGCCTGTGTGGAAAATACCAGTTTCAGCGGAGCCTACCCAGAGAACTCGTTTGACTTTAAACATTTCGGCATCAATTTTGTGGCCCTGCATGTGGATGGACAACAGGTCCCAACCACGGCCTTAACACCGACCTTTGGGCGCGCGAATTTCATTGGAGCCTATCAGAGCCTGTTTACAGCCACCGGTCAAATCAACCAGGACGAAGGGAATATGATCAGTCGGGAGGACTATGCGAACGGATACACGTTGTGCTATTTCGATCTGACCCCTACCTTAGAGAACGACCATCAGCTGGCCCTGGCCAAGCAAGGCAATTTACGGTTGGAAATCCACTTTGCACGAGCCCTCCGGAGCACCGGCAATGTGATCTGCTACGCCGAGTTTGACAACATCATTCAAGTGAACAAGGCGCGCAACATCCTGTGTGACTTTGCCACCTAACATGGATACAGACCAGATAACCACCGTGCTGGAGAATGACCCAGAGACGCGTATGGTCTTTCAAGGGGTGTTCGCCCGAGATGTGTTCCCATTAGACCGCGTGTATCCTGCTGCTGTATTAACAGACTTCATGGATCAAGGCACAGAGACGTGGTGTTGGAACAGTCAAACGTTGCAAAGCCTCACCAGTAGCGTGTGCTGACAATATTGCTTGTTTTACCTGTACCATCGATGCCCTGGAAGAACCTTATCTACCATCTTACAGATGTTTGACGAGTACCCCAAGGCCGAGGACCGAGATGTACTCGTATATGACTGGGCCGCCGATCATTTCAATGTACAAGCCCCGTTCTGGGCTTAAGTTCTTTCACGGAAAGCCCCCTGTTCTGGGCTTAAGTTCTATCGATTTCAATGTAGAAGCCCCCTGTTCTGGGCTTCAGTTTTCACGTGGTTGTTTTCACGTTGTTGTTGTTATTTATTGTTGAATAAAAAACTAAATGAGATCTCACCAAAAAAACCTGTCTTGTGTGTTATATGAGCATAATGCATGAAGGCTATACCAAACATTTGGGGATTCGGTCAAACTGGACTTGACCTGGATGTGACCTTTGACCTTTTGACCCGAAATTCACCCGCGCATTTCCGGGTAAGCCGCGCGCGCTTCGACCGGGCTGGGCTGGGGAAAAGCCGGATGTTGAAGAGGTCCCGGATGTTCTAGTACATGCATTCCATACGTCTAAGGTCTAAGGAAAAATTAGAAGTCTTCTGTGTTCGCAAGTCATTCTGAAAACCGGACGTCACACTCTTGTTCAGACCCACCAAACCACGTGACCTGCGCAGCAGAGTGTTGAACACGAACGACACACTAGTCCAGGCGGATGCGTCCTCATATATGCTTCACATTGATACCTCAACCCACTCCATCGGACCATTAGTGGCCTACCTAGACCCCAAAACGTCTATTTCCATACCCTTTTTCCACAATTGCCTGTCTGTGCATGCGCAGAATGTTGAAAACGAACGACACACTAGTCCAGGTGGATGCTCCCTCACGAATGCTTCACATTGATACCTCACTCGATCCAATCGGCCCACTAGTGGTCCACCTAGACCCCAAAACGTTTATTTCCGTACCCTTTTCTAGGAATGCAACGTGAAATCTCCCGCCAAATAATTGTCATATGGGGAACCCACGACTCACGTGATTTCCAATAGGGTTTGTCATGGTTCCCGACGAAATTTTGAAGCAATGATTTTGGACACAATTGAAATGAAAGCTCGTGTGAAACACGGGCGAAGAGCATTTCCCCAGACAATTTTGTAACACATAATTTGGTACTCACAGGGCTTTAGATCTCCCCAATTTGGGCACACCCCCTATTAGGGGTGGCAATTGTTTTTAGGATGGGACAGAGTGGGGGGCAGATACCCCTGGAGGATGAGCAATCAGGAATCATCCCTGGTAGAAGGGATTTCTTCACCAATGGTTGAAACCCAGCGTGAGGCAATACCAACTTTATTTTGCGTTTCATGGGCCCACCGACATTAAAACATCGAATAAAAATAAAATTTCGAATTGCCACTTTTATATTTCCTACGAAAGTTTGAACATAAAGATTGTAACCCCCTTTTTATTCCTGATTGTATGAATTAGGCTGTTGTATTCTATTTGAAACAATGCCAGCAAATAAAAATGCCAAGCAACAAAAAATAGATGCCTTTCACTATGATTATTCACTGTAAGTCAGCGAATTGTTGTGGTGTAAAATGCTGCTAATACTACTTAGGCAATAACGACATTCAATGTAAATCGGGAACCTTCACTGGCTGTGTGATATATCACTCTGTTTTGGTACTCATATTTCGACAGTGATGCCGTATGTCAGAGCTAGGAATCAAGGCTATTTCAACAGCTCAGCCAATACAGCATGGTTTAAGTTACTGTTGAAGCATGAGACTGTTGAAACACATGCAAAATTCGCTAAATTGTTCTGAAAGAAAAACCACAGCCACAACAAAATGATGACAATGTTAGATTTGAGGTGGATGTTAGCAGTTAAGATGTGACTTAACTTACAGTTTTTGACCTTTAGAAAATAGGTCAGTGTCAGTCATATTCATAGACTTCAGGTCCATCATCAGTTGCATATGTGGTATCAATTTAGAATGCCTAGCTATATTTCATGTTATATCATAATATACAGTATATAACCTGAGAAAATAGATTCAGTCAACTGGGATAGGCTTCTAGTCAGTCACCGATTGCACAAGTATTATGAACTTGGAGAGCCTATCTTCACTCCTTTAAAAATTATTGCTAATGCTAAATTTGACCTCGATAAAACAAGTGAAGGTCAGTCAATTTCATTAGGCTTCTGATCCATCACCAGCTGCATATGTGGTATGACAAGAAAGATGGGCAATCAGAGAGACAGACAGACAGATGACACGGAAAATTCAGTTCATTTTGGGGCATCATTACATATCATCTTCAAAGTCTAAATATTCTGTCAAAATGCACAAGAACACACCATTTTACTTCAATTGTAGAGAAGAAAAGCAACTTCGAGTAGGAATCACAATTTATTCTGTATATTTTGCTATTAGTTATAGCATCTTCAGCAGTGAACAAAGTTACAAACAGCTCCATACGCACAGTATATACACAAGGCATAATGTGATCTTAGCCAATACGCATTTATGAATAGGTAAGCCAGTAAATTTTATCAGGTTTGACAGATATTAAAATGCCGTCATTTTCAGAAATTGTTAAATGTTAAGCGATAACCGGACAGTAATCTAGAAATGGTGTGATTCAGGTGTATATCTGTTACCATGATTCAGTCATAATATTGCCTGTCATATATTTATGTCGACAAGGAATACACATAATTATTTGATAATATTATTAACTGTATGTTGTTTATGATTAATATGAACTTTTTATTTGCTGGAATCCAGCCCTTTGTTCCATATGGGCAATATTCTCATCAGCCATCACCATTCAATATGAATGTGATACATGTACAAGTCCACGGTCATTGATACAGTATGATGAAGGTGACCTGTGACACCAGTATACAAAATTATACCGAGCGCATTGAATCCTCACCACATGATGCTGAGGCAGATCAGAACGGAGTGTCGGTAAAATCAGGTGTGTTTTGTAGAGGATTCTCTCAATGATGATGCTATGCTGTACACATACAAAATATGAAGTGTTGATGTGTCGGGCCTATAGCACAAAATCACAAGCAAAATGGTACAACTAGGCACACAGGGTCTCATTTCTGCCGCTAACGTGTTGACTTGGGTGGGGGCATCTTCTCAGCGGGAGGTGGGGTTGGGAAGGGGCCTAATGTCTCAAGCAGTATTCAAGGTTTTCCATCAATATACTCTATTCCATACCCCAATATTTCAAGCACGTGAAATCAGACAAAACTTATGTGCGGGGAATGTGACTTCCACATCCATGGCTGTACATGCTAGTGGGGAACCCTCAATCCCAGGTTAATTACCATTGGCGGAGTTAACGTCCAACAAAGGCAAAATTGAGCTTGGCATCCGGCCCTATGTTATTCAGCGATGTATTCCCCTACGGACCCTGTTGCCTCGACGGAGGTTTTTGCGCTCATCCAGCGCTTGTTAGTTGAATAGAACAAATGCCATACCTGTCAACCGTATCCCGGCCTTTCATTATGCATTGCAGCGAAGGTGGAAAAAGTCGACAAAAGTGTAGTCTCTGGCAGAGATGATGTGTAGAGGTAACTATTTTTCCTTTTGGTAGTCTGAGGTCTAGTAGGCCTGTTCTGAGCACCCAATGGTTAATACCTTAATTCACCTTTTAATTGTTTCGGACTTTTTTCTGTCTTTTCTAAAGTCGATAATACAGATGGGATGTAGATTAGGCACTTGTACTGGTTTGAATTAGTGCTGTAGATTGGTATAATTTGGCAGTGAGGTGCCTTAGATTTTAGTTTTGATTATTTTTGTTTATTTATTTTTTTTGTCTGTGATTTGATTTTGATGTTTTCTTTTCAGGTCTATGCATATTCCTTTCACCCAAAACATTCATCATTCAGTGCTTGCCATCGGTCGTGTGTTGTTTTCTGTGATGTGTGACTGAGATACGTCATCATACTCTAGATAAGGACTTTAACGAAAATGATATGGATTAAGAATTTGATATTTTTGGAACATCATGAGGTCATGCCGGCATCATTGAAAAGTGTTGACTGCATCTCTCTTGCTGGAAAGTAGCCTATTTTTTTTAACTCGATGTTAGTATAAAATACGTCTTGGATTATGGACGCGGAAATTCTTTAATGGACGACGGCTGAATAATGAATGAATAACGAAAATTACTGCAGAAATTTCTCAAACAGGGCTATTATAGCACCAAACTGTTGGTAATGTAGCGGTTGCTTAAGGGCTATGTCCCCCTATTGGTAAACTCGGTAAAACCACTAGTGTTCTTGAATGCTGTCACCACCTACTTTTCACACCAAATAGGAAAGTAACTGGATTTCTTGTATCCTTATCTTAACTTCTTCTCCGGAGACGCCGCTCTCAACTGGATTTGGATTCTAACCTTTGTCCTTAACATCTTTCACCTTTTGCTTTGCTTTCGTTGTATCAAAATTCTGTTTTCCAGCTTAATTCATCTAGGATGGCACAGTTTTGTAACCATTCTATAATAATAATGTTTTGTAACCTTCAGGGTAACAGTTTCCATCTATTGAACAGTATCACAATGACCAACGTCAAGTCCAATATTGCAGTTCAACAAATAGAGTATTTCAGTTTATTGTTGGATCAATATAATATAGACAGTTCATCTGAAGATTAAATTTCATTCGATGTCATCCGTTGTGAAAGTTAATTTTTATCAACAAGTAGTCCTGAATTAATTCAACAGCAAAAAAATTTCTCAATCTGGACTTTTGATAGCAAAATACGATCATAGCGTGCAAGATCTATGGCGTTACGTTTCGTAACTTGTGTCTAATTCCGCTTAACCCGGGGCTAGGGCCCGTATGAACCCATGTACTTATAGATCCTCATGGTACTCATATGAACAGTCACAGTCAAAGCGTGACTGAGATACATCATTCTTTAGATGACGAATTAACAACGAATATTATGGATTAAGAATACTGATCAGCGATACGGACTTGTAATTTTTGGAACATACATCATGATGTCTTGCCGACATCATTGAAACTGTTGACCGCTTCTCTCTTGCAGGAAACAAGCCTATGTTTATGTATACAATGATTGTCTTTTTGAATTTGGTGCTAATACTGTTATATGGAATATGGAATATGGAATAGGTCTTTGGATTATGGACGCGGATATTCTGTAATGGACGACGGCTGATTTATGAATGACGGACCAGACGCTTGTGTAATTCCCTTGGTGAAACTTGGTAAGTATGGAGAAATATGGCGAAAATGGTTTGGAAACCTTAATGTTCTTAATTGGTAACCATTTCAATGGTGACAGTTCTGTAACCAGGTAAATAATGACTGGAATTTCGAAGAAATACTCTAAATGTCACAATTACAATGTAATCAGATGCATGATTACATTACTGTAATTAATTGATTGACAGGCAGCACTTCAGTGTTGCACCCCGAGGAGACTCGAGACCGTCTTACCTATATATACGGTCGAGCTTTCGTTTATAGGTTTTTGGTCGCTAACCATGACGTAAGATGGTCTGAAAGCCAGCGTGAATATAACGAACATTTTGATTGGCCGAAATAATAAAATTACGTCACATAACTCTCAAAAGGCGGCAGGCATGCAATGTGTGCAGTCGACACCTTTGACAGAATTAGCATATGTTTTCAGGCGGCCGGAATGTGACAAATTTTGAAGAATCATATGCCAAGCTATATATAGTTTTGAAGCCCGTATCCTGAACTTGATTACGGTGACAATAACTTTTGACAAGAACGCTTCCAAATGGAGGGTGGATCAAATACCTTGCACCGAAAATCACGCTTGCCCGGAAAAGTACATGGCGAGAAACTGTGAACTTTTCCTTTCGCTGTCTTCATCAATGACAGGGAATTCACGGGAAAATATCTCAAAACAAGCCATAATTCTTACGTCAAGGTAAGCCAAGTATCTATAATTTCAAATCCTATAAATAATCAGTGCCCAAAATATCTTTAACCATGGCCAAATATATTTTTTCTAAAGTTTCAAGACTCGGTGTTCGTTATCAAAACAAATGGCGAAGGCGCAAAATTGTTGACAATCTCAAGACATTTGCGTACACTTCGCCATCCATAAGATGGCTTGCGAATCGTGTGTCTCCATTATCGCGGAGCGATATCCGGTGTTTTACCGGATTCTGTTCGGCCTTCATCCGGCGGAGAACAGACTTGAAAACTCTGATAAATTACAGGTTTTCATACATACCTCGGAAACAGATATTGCCTGGGCTTACAAAATATATATGTATGAATAACTTTCGTATCATCCAAGAGGTGTGGTAGATCTGTAATTTTGAACAAGTAGATCATCACATGACTCGAAAATGGCGGGTTACGTTGGGAGAATTTAGCGGATTGACTGACGAAGTCACGTGGTATTGATTTCTGGAAATATTCTCTTGCAATTGCCGAAAGTAGTCTGAAATGGATACACACGATCCCAGGGTCAGTCTTACCGCGTATAGATGATCGAAATGGTTACAGGTTGAATCTCAAGAGTCGGCCAATTATCGAAAAATTCATAACTCGTAAAATATTTAGTCTAAAATCTTGACACGTCCACACAAGATCCTCCTGTAGTCTAAGTTTCATGTCCTAATAGGATATTGCCTGATATAAGTTACAACAATTTTAATTTTGCATTTTATTATCGTTCAAATTGACTCTGACACGCATTTTGCCATATGCTAACATGTACCGCGAAGTGCTGAAAAAGCCGTGTCAACTTCAAAAATCTATAACTCCGAAAATACTGAATCAAAAATGTCGCTAGTTCAGGACAATGTTCCCTAACATGTGTACTTCCTAATTCTAGCTGGAATCTTCGTTATGAATTTTATAAATCAGTTAAACTTACAATTTAGTACAGTAGGGGGCCAGAAATTTGCTGGCTTCTCAATGCATTCGACGTAAGCGCGTGCACTACACAGCAAAACAACCGAAGACCAAAGAAGAGCGCTAAAAATAGATGAGGGTCTGGAAGAGGGGATTTGTTTACATTTATCTTCCAGCTGAATTAATATTTGTCGAGAAAGTCATATAATCTATATAATTTGGTCATAAGCCAAATATAAACCTATTGCTAATGTTTATTATTTACTATAAAATATTATCATCTATTTTCGTCACACTACCCCCTGCTAAACAAGAACCATCATACCAAGGTGTCACCATGAAAGACACTGAACTCAAACATCATGAGAGATGATTTATGCTGTCCAAAGAAAGATAGAGAACATCAAACGATCTTAGAAAATAAGGTACTGGTATCACAGATTCGCTATTAAATAAATAAATTACTTGAATATTGTTCATTCTTCATTTCATACGATCAGTTCATAAAAGTTCATTTCTTCTTTCATTGTCCATGTTGTCAGTTTATAATAATACTTCATTGTCAGTGTATAATAATAGTTCATTGTTCAAGTTCTTAGATAATTTTCACAGTAAGCAAATATTTACATGTCCATTAAGAGAGAGAAGAAGCGAGAGAGAATTATATTTATCATCAGTAGTATACAAGGCGTAAATTGAACAAATGGCGCCTCACTGCGCATGCGCAGAACTTGGGGTGACGTCACAATGGGGCGTGTGCGCATGCGTGAGTGATGTGTGGTGGGAGGTGGGACCAAGATGGCGGCCAGTTTTTGTGTCGTGTGTGGTGTGGGTCCAAGATGGCGGCCAGTTTTTGTGTCGTGTGTGGTAGGAGGTGGGTACAAGATGGTGTGTGTACAAGATGGCGGCCAGTTTTTGTGTCGTGTGTGGTAGGAGGTGTTACCAAGATGGTGTGGGTCCAAGATGGCGGCCAGTTTTTGTGTCGTGTGTGGTAGGAGGTGTGACCAAGATGGTGTGGGTCCAAGATGGCGGCCAGTTTTTGTCTCGTGTGTGGTAGGAGGTGTGACCAAGATGGTGTGGGTCCAAGATGGCGGCCAGTTTTTGTGTCGTGTGTGGTGTGGGACCAAGATGGCGGCCAGTTTTTGTGTCGTGTGTGGTAGGAGGTGGGTACAAGATGGTGTGGGTACAAGATGGCGGCCAGTTTTTGTGTCGTGTGTGGTAGGTGGGACCAAGATGGATGGGTCCAAGATGGCGGCCAGTTTTTGTATCGTGTGTGAGTGTGGGTACAAGATTACAAGATGGCGGCCAGTTTTTGTGTCGTGTGGTGGGAGGTGGATAGAAAAACGTATAAAAGGAGTGGCGATTTTTAGGGTAGGGGTGTATTTCAATCTGACTTACCTGACCTGTCTGCTTGCCTGCCTGCCTGCCTCCCTGCCTGCCTGCCTGCATTCTGCCTGTATGGAATGCATGTACTGACTTAGTTCTGGGTTTTTTCCATCACGGTTGTGCGCAGGTGTATGACGTCACTTCCGGTCTGCGTGACCTGGGACTATGGGATGCATGTACTCACTTGGTTCTGGGTATTTGTCATCACGGGGAGGTCACGTGATCAGTTCAAGATCTGACTTACCTGATGAGCCATGGCGGAGATCCAGCCCCATGCGACTCGCATTTTACAGTATGCCACCGTGGTGAATTCATTCACGGGTTACCGAGCAGTGGTCCGGTCCATGTTTGGAGATGGCGACGACAACGAGGGACGACGCCAGATCCTGAACGAGTTCACAGAAGCGGTCCTCCACAGAGTGCACTCGATGGAGAGGCGTGCCATCACTCACCACTACTGGACTATGACAGCCATCCTTGATGCTCGCGCTATGGACCAGGAGCGCTCACGCCGGAACCAGTGCCGGCTGGTTGGCCTCATACTAGTCTGTGCCTTATTGACCCTGGCGCTGTGGTATTGACACTATAAATACGAGGGATGAGACAGAGTGTGTGTCATTCTCCGTTCGACATTTGGACCAAGCATGTCACTACGCGCTATCCTGCCTCTTACACCCAGTGTGAGGTTATACATTTATCAAGATGAAGTCACGCTGGTGAAAGACGATCAAGCGATTTACTGGACCCCCGCTGAGAAGCTATCGAATCCGGTGACACTACAGCGTGATGGCTGGACTAAGTTTAAACGGGTGTTGAGCGGTGAGTTGGACGGAGACGTCATCCACCTGGACAATGCCATCTACGTATATTCCGACCCGCCCGGCCACATACGTCTGGGTCACTACCAAGAGCCTACGCGCAGTATCAGCCTCACTTCCTCTGTGTGGTCAGCCTTGGAGAAAGTAGTGCCTATTGTGGACCAGTTGTTTACACCGGACGACCGATCACCCGACCAATTGGCATGGGCTCGTGCTATGGAGGACGCCCTGGCTGAACCCCATGAACAACTACATGAACCCGACGACGATGCCATTGATTACCCCGCTAGACTCAGTCAGCCCAATGACATGACCACCTGATCCTTTGATCTCACGGGGTTCTCCCTATAAATACGAGAGACAGTGAAATCTGGTACCATTCACGTACTGACCATGACGGAGCATATAGTACTGGCGTATTTCAGCTTGACCCCCGAGGTTTTCCTGCACGTGTATGCGGATAAGGTCGATATCATGGAGGAGGTGGGAGACGTCTGTGATGCGGACCCTACACAACCGTGCCCGGCTCACATTCGTCTGTCCCGGGAGGGCTGGACCAAATTCAAACGGGTGTTGTCTGGTGAACTGGACGGCGACCTCATCCACTTGTGTCACGATGTGTACATCCGACGCGGCCCTTTCTTTGCTCAATTGGCTCGGCTAGATGGAGGTACAGTGCATTTTACCCTTCACCCTGATCTATGGTCTGCATTGGAAGATGCCGTGGTGGATGTGGATGAAGTGCTTATCAAGCGGTCATCAGACGAGTTGGACTGGTCATTGACCATGGCCACTGTGGAAGTCCACGAAGAAAATCAGAAAGAAACTCCGGCCCAAGATATACCCGTTATAAATAAACGATAGAGCCAGGGTCCATCATCATTTTGTCACCATGAAGCGCTGGGAGAAGGTGTTGGATAACTTATACTACAGTCCCGACAGTCCGGCAGCCTATAGTGCATTGTCGGCTCTCTATCGAGCGGCCAAACCCCAGGGGGTACAACGTGCCCAAGTCCGAGATTGGTTAAGAAGACAAGACACCTATACCTTACATCGATCTGTCCGTCGCCATTTTCTACGGAACCGGGTCATCGTGGGAGGAATAGATGCCCAGTGGCAAGCGGATTTGGTGGATATGAGCGCCTTTGCCAAACACAACGATGAGAATCGGTATATCTTGACGTGCATCCATATCCTATCTAAGTATGCGTGGGTGGTACCCATCCGGACGAAAACGGGGGCAAATCTCATAGCGGCGTTCACAGACATCTTCAAGACCGGGCGCAAACCTTTGTATTTGCAAACCGACGAAGGCACGGAATTCCTCAACAGACCGTTCCAAGCCTTTCTCAAGAAACAGAAGGTGTTTTTCTTCCATACGTACAACGAGACCAAGGCTTCCGTGGTGGAGAGGTTCAACAGGACATTCAAAGGCCGCATGTATAAATATTTCACCTATAAGAATACAAGGCGGTACATCGATGTTCTCCCGAAACTGGTGAGGGGTTACAATCGAGCCTATCATCGAAGTATAGAGAGAGCCCCCATTACCGTGACCCAACGCAATGAAGCCCAAGTCCGGCGTGTCTTGTACCCCAGGCCATCGCAGCGAACGACGAAGGCGGTGTACAAGGTCGGGGACCCTGTACGGATCAGTAAAGTCAAGGGCAAGTTCGAGAAAAGTTACTTGCCCAACTGGAGCGATGAGCACTTCCTGATTAAACGGCGCCTACCCCGACAGCGGCGAGTCTATGAACTGGAAGATCTCCAAGGGGAAACGTTGCTGGGGACGTTTTACGACACGGAATTACAGCCTGTTGTAAAAACACAGCAAGACTACTACACGGTGGAGCAGATTTTGAAAACGGAACGTCGACGTGGCAAACTGTTTCATTTCGTAAAATGGCAAGGCTGGCCCAGTTCCTTCAATTCCTGGGTCGCGGCCAACCAGGTGAAACGACTATAAAGCCAGACACCACTGCCGTCCTCCTTCATTCCACGTCCGACCCCAGTGCTATGGACCAACAGCAGCTGCCTCCGAAGACAGCGTCTCGCAAAACGCGCAAAGCGCAAGTGGTCTTTGGGGTGCTATTGCTAACCCTGCTGAGTGTGTTGTACGGAGGTGTGTTTTACGACGTAGCCTATGTCAGTACGTTACTTAACCAACTGAGAACACCACCCATCAGTGAAACGGGTCTACAGAGAGCACCAGTCGTATCGAGCCCAGTCACCACCACCACCACACCCCGCGTACAAGCCACGTCGAGCTCTACACTTACACCAAGTACACCTACTACGTCTCAAGACCCACCGGATTTCATCCCTCACAGTGAACCGACCACCCACGTTGTACCCACCCCCAGCACCATCTCTGAACGTGAAGAGACAACGACGACCGACGTTGTACCCACCACCACTCCAGTTCACTCGTACGAAATTTACAAGAGCGTGTTACCACGACAACGGATAGACCTCAAACCATGGACCCTCGGTGGCAGCATCCCTTCACTTGCGTCATCGCAGGACCGATGGGCTCCGGCAAAACGCACTTCGTCAGGAAGCTCCTTCAACACGCCGACAGCATGATCACTCCACCCATTGCCCGAGTCGTGTGGTGTTACGGAGAATGGCAGGAAGCGTATGCAGCAATGCCCCACATCACGTTCGTGGAAGGCATACCCAACCTGGCCGATTTGGAATCCGACACCTTGGTGGTTCTGGATGATCTCATGGCGGAGACGGATGCACGGGTCACCCAACTCTTTACCAAAGGCAGCCATCATCGACGGCTCAGCATCATCTACATTGTGCAGAATCTGTTCAGTAAAACAAAGAACATCGGAATATCAGCTTAAATGCCCACTACCTGGTGGTCTTCAAAAACCCGAGAGATACCACTCAACTGCTGCACCTGGCGAGACAGATGTATCCCGGCCGCACACCGTTTGCGTTGGAAGCCTTCAAAGATGCCACAACCCCTCAGCACGGGTATATGCTCTTCGACCTCAAGCAAGCCACCCCCGACCACCTTCGACTACGGACCGGCATCTTTCCCGGAGAGACCCACCACGTGTACATGCAAAAATAATGTAAACACATCCACAGTGGCGCCCCCAGCTGGGGTCTGTGTGTTTGATGATGGGGAATAATAAAAAGAATGAATACCACAGCAGGGTTGACTTTGTCTGTGAGGTGGATAAAAAGGGCAGAGTTGTGGGTTCTAGCATTAGTTGTACAGGATGTCTGCGCGAGTACGGAAGCACGCTCCCACGCTCCGTGTATTGAAGACGGCCCCACCCGAGTTAGTCCGAACCATTGTACGCGGTGCGGACCCTGACCTTGTACGCTGTCTGTGCGAGATCGGGTACAACCTGTTAAAAGGCAACGTACCACTGACTCCGGCTCAGAAGACCAAGTTGGCCAAGCATAAGACAGGTCTCCGAACCCTAGTCCACAAGCGGGTCCCTCAAACACAAAAGAAAAAGGTGTTACAGAAAGGCGGCTTTCTCGGGGCCATCTTAGCACCGTTGGCCGCTTCCGTGTTGGGTCCAGTATTGGGTGGACTCTTCGGCCGACAATGAACCACACGAAAAAAATGGTCCTCGTCGAACCACGGTTCCTGCAAAACCTCCAATCACCCTACCCTGTCCCACCTACGGTGAAGACCATAAACAGCCTCGATGGAGAGATGCAACAGATCTTACAGAGACCGGGGTTAAGCGACAGTGAGAAAGTACAACGGTACAATGAGACGCTTCAACGGTACATGACGTTCATGGACCAATACAAAACCCTGTCTACCCCAGCAACAGCACCACCACCACCACCACCACCACGTGACAGACCGCTGACCTCAGCACCGCTCCAACAGCCGGGTGAGGTAGCCCCCACAGCCCCACAGTGGGTGGAAGACGAAGTGCTGAAGAGTGTACCTGCCTCGTTCAAGAAACAAGCTGGCCTGGTATTACAACGGATGAAACAGAATCCTAACATGACTTGGAATGATAAAGGCGAACTCCTGGTACAGAATCAGGTGGTCCCCGGCACCCACATGACGGATTTAGTGAATGATCTGATGCGTCAACGCAGATCGCACACCGATCCTCGAGGATGGGAGGTCTTCGCTCAAGGCTTGAAAGACATGCATGTACCACAGGAATTGGTGGGGAACCCCCACCGCTGGGCCTTTATGCAGCAAACCCAGCAATCGCCGAGTCGTGCACCACGACTCTCACCACAACCTTCTTGGGAAGCCGACTGGGAACCGGAGTCACCCCCCAAAACTCCACCACCATCACAACGGGCACCTTCTTTTCAGACCTTTAAAAAACCACCCTCGATCAGGACACCCCACATCTCCAGAGCCGTGACACGTAGCAAGTCAACGCGACGAACACGACGCCGGACACAACCGCCCAAGGCCTGGAAGACCTATTAAAACCAACAGCAGCAGCAGGACAGCTCAGTCGCCATGTTTTACCTGACCCTACCCAGTAACAGTTCGCTGGATGTGTTTCCTGACAACACCGTGGCCAAGTACGTCACCCAGTTACCGCAACCGTTACATTTACCTGGCCGGTGGGAATGTGCCCTCGTGGATATCCAATACCCTTACTCGTGGTACAACGTGCGAGCCAATGAAGTGTGGTACGAGGTCACCTACGAAGGCAAAAACACCCGGCTCACCCTGCCCGAAGGCCAATACGATACCCCCAAAGAGTTCATGGGTGGGCTGTCAAGACTGATGCATGATAAGGCGCTACGGGGGGTGACGGATAGTGCAACACGCCTGATAGCCTTGCGCTTCAAGAGAAACGTGTTCTTCGATGTCAACGTACACAACGACAAGGCACAGCTTACCGTCACCGATACCGTGAATGTGAAACTCAGTCCTACACTACAGCAAATGCTTGGTTTCGATCTACAGACGTTCGCTGGTCCCAACCAACACCATGGCGAGATGCCGATGGATATGAAGTCGGGTATGTACGGACTCTACGTCTACTCGGACGTGGTGGACAACCACATCGTGGGCGATATCAACACACCTCTGTTACGGGTGGTCCCCATTAAAAAGACGTATGGCGATCAAGTCACCCACAGTTTCAACCATATCATGTACCTGCCCGTACGACATACCGACATCAACACGATCACGGTGGATATAAGAGATGACACGGGACGAGCGGTGGCATTCGAACGAGGAAAAGTGGTGCTGACACTTCATTTTCGACAAGCACGTGCTCCCCACTTTGCATAATGAAAGTACCTTACGAGTGCGATGCACGCAGCTATGCCGACTATTATGCCCAACAGGCCGGGGGTGGCTTTCCGGTCTTTAGCGGTGCACGCATGCAACGAGGACATGGACTGGGGAACATACTCGGCAGCATTGTGAAAACGTTCCCGCCCTTGGTGACGCGTGGGGTGAAAGCAATCGGCAAACAAGCGGTACGCAGTGGACTGCAAGTGGCCGGTGATGTCTTGGGGGGTACGGCACCCCGACAAGCCTTGAAACGACGGGCCAAAGAAGCGGGAGGCGTCTTGGTGGCCAAAGCACAACGCACCGTAGGGAATAAAAGAGCTGCCCCACCGAGATCACGCACCAGTCGACGACCGACCCAGCGACGACGCACATCCAAGAAGACCCGGGATATCTTTTCTTAAAACATGGCCTTAATCCACGCCGAGTCCTGCCCCTCCACCAACAGTGAATTTGATTTGTGGACCGTGCCGCCCACACAAACCAGTGTCGAACAAGGATTATGGGTGGAGCATCTCCCGCTCTCCAGCATCAACGAAACCGGGCCCATCGAGTTCACCATCAGTAATGCGGATACGGCCTATGTGGATTTAGCCCATACCTACTTGTATGTGAAAGCCAAGGTGGTCAATGGAGCTGGCACGAGAATCGCTGACCAAGCAACGGTGGGCCCGACGAATCTCTGGCTGCACTCGATGTTTCAGCAGGTGGATATTTTTCTCAGCGACAAACTCATCAGTGACTCCACCAACACGTACCCCTATCGAGCCTACATCGAGACACTGTTGTCGTATGGCCGAGAGGCTAAAAAATCTCAGCTGACAACCGCTTTATTCTACAGGGACACAGCCGAGCACATGGACACGGCGGACAATGGGGGATATAACAAACGGAAGGCTTTCACTGCGAACAGTGCCTCGGTGGATATGATGGGTCGACTGCATGCAGACATGTTCATGCAAGACCGGTACCTCTTGAACAAGATCCCCATCAAAATCCGACTGATACGGGCGCCTCCGACCTTCGCCTTGATGGCCACTAACGTAGAGGGGCATGTAGCGGACTATAAGATTGTCATCCAAGACGCAGTCCTGTATGTCCGAAAAGTGAAACCGAATCCAGCCGTTCAATTGGGACACATGAAAGCCTTGGAAACAAAACCAGCCCAGTACCCTATCCGACGTGTACAAACCAAAGTGTTCTCTGTGCCTGCTGGAAATATGGGCGCCAACAAAGAAAACCTGTTCCTGGGGGAACTACCCAAGCGATTGATCCTGGCCTGTGTGGAAAATACCAGTTTCAGCGGAGCCTAGCCAGAGAATCCGTTTGACTTTAAACATTTCGGCATCAATTTTGTGGCCCTGCATGTGGATGGACAACAGGTGCCAGCCACGGCCTTAACCCCGAACTTTGGGCGGAGGAATTTCATTCGAGCCTATCAGAGCCTGTTTACAGCCACCGGTCAAATCAACCAGGACGAAGGGAATATGATCAGTCGGGAGGACTACGCGAACGGATACACGTTGTTCTGTTTCGATCTGACCCCACCTTAGAGAACGACCATCAGCTGGCCCTGGCCAAGCAAGGCAACTTACGGTTGGAAATCCACTTTGCACGAGCCCTGGCGACCACCGTCAATGTGATCTGCTACGCCGAGTTTGACAACATCATTCAAGTGGACAAGGCGCGCAACGTCCTGTGTGACTTCTCCACCTAACATGGATACAGACCAGATAACCACCGTGCTGGAGAATGACCCAGAGACACGTAGGGTCTTTCAAGGGGTGTTCGCCCGAGATGTGTTTCCATTAGACCGTATGTATCCGGCTGCTTACGTTCTCAACACGGACCCGATGGATCGGCCCGGTGAACACTGGGTGGCCGTGTACTTGACAGAACAGCAGGGCGAATACTTTGACCCGTACGGCCTGCCACCCCTCCATCCCGATTTAACAGACTTCATGGATCAAGGCACAGAGACGTGGTGTTGGAACAGTCAAACGTTGCAAAGCCTGACCAGTGGCGTGTGCGGACAATATTGCTTGTTTTACCTGTACCATCGATGCCGGGGAAGACCCTTATCTACTATCGTACAGATGTTTGACGAGTACCCCCAGGCCGAGGACCGCGATGTACTCGTCTATGACTGGGCCGCCCATCATTTCAATGTACAAGCCCCGTTCTGGGCTTGAATTATTTCAATGTACATACGCCCGCTGTTCTGGGCTTCAGTTAATGACAAGCCCCTTGTTCTGGGCTTCAGTTAATGACAAGCCCCTTGTTCTGGGCTTCGTTAATGACAAGCCCCTTGTTCTGGGCTTGAGTTTTCACGTGGTTGTTCTCACGTTGTTGTTGTTCAATGAATAAAAAAATGAGATCTCACCAAAAACCCTGTCTTGTGTGTTTTATTCCTGATGCATTAATGCCCAATGCGGAGATTCAGTCAAACTGAAATCAGTGGTGTAGGATGGGACCAAAATGTAACCCATCAAGTTTAGAATGCAAGAGCACTATAGTAAAAAATAGAGAGCCAATGAAATCAGCCTACAGACCAAGTACGTGTTTTTGGTCTAGGTTTGGAGCGGGCATTTCATTGAGGTACGTGTATACGGTGAGTGAAAAGACTCGTCCAACACGTATAGATTATGTTGATGACTATAAGTTCTAGGTAACCCATCAAGGTTAGAATGCAAGAGCACTATAGTAAAAATAGAGAGCCAATGAAATCAGCCTACAGACCAAGTACGTGTTTTTGGTCTAGGTTTGGAGCGGGCATTTCATTGAGGTACGTGTATACGGTGAGTGAAGAGACTCGTCCAACACGTATAGATTATGACTATAAGTTCTATTAGCCAATCAGTGGCCTAGAATGGAGCCAAAGGTAACCCATCCATGTCCAGAAAAACATTACCCGGGTGTACAAGAACCCAGATGTAGGCGCGGACGTCAGCGAAAGCACACCGTGAATACCCCAATTCGATTGGCTGATTGTTCGACCGCTGATTGGTTCTTTCTCTCGACCGCTGATTGGCTCTTTTTCTCGACCGCTGATTGGCTCTTTTTCTCGACCGCTGATTGGTCCAAATGGAACTGCCCATCTTTCCCAGGTTCATCTAGAATCCCCTTTTTTGTGCTCAAGCTCTGACTATAGCGATGCCGCAACATTGTCTCATTGGACATTGGACCGTTTGACCTGGAGGTGACCCTTTGACCTTTTGACCCGCGTCCGCGCGCGCGCACTGCCGGGGATGACGCGGGATGACGCGCGCGCGCGCTGCGGGGCGCTGGGGCGGGAAAACACCCCGGCGGTTGAACATTGGAACTCTTGTGGGTTTGGAGGATGAACATACGGACGTCTAAGGGAAAAAATTGGAACTCTTCTATGTTGGGAGGTAGTGTTTAGTGAAAACCCGGAAGTGACGTGACAACCCACGTCACCTGCGTATATACTCCTGTAAAATAGAGCCGATTTTATTTCTTTGGAAGGGGGAAGGTCAATAGGACTTGCGCTTTTTATACTACTAAACTGTGAAGTAGATTACATCTTACATAGGCCTTAAGGCCGTGATATGCATATGAAGTAGTCTGGGGCATGGTCAGTACTTGCCAATTTTCCCTTCGTCTACTACTCGCCGATTTTTTTATTTTTATTATTATTTTCGGTACTTTCAAATTTTTTTCCATCGTATTCTACATGATCAACCTCATAGCTCATAGTAAAAGCCATAAAAAAAACGATCACCCCTATACCCATACAGGCCAAATATAGCGGACATGATCTTCGCCTGGGAATTGGTCTAGTCCGAGTTGTCTCCCTTGCACCAAAGCGTATAGATGGCTATAAATTTCTAAAGTTATCTGGTACAAAGGTGATGAAATGCTGGCGTCAAATCTTTAGTCTGATCCAAGGGTAACCTTGCCAGTTTTGCACTAGAAGATCATGTTATCTTTCCTCTGGCTAACCATTTACAGCGTTTTCTTCCAACACCATGTTTGACCAAATGGGCACCACAGCTTAAAATTGTTTGGTGCTAATGCTGTCTTTGGATTATGGACGAGAAAATTCTTTAAAAGACGACGGCTTAATATTGAATGAAGGATTAGACAAAAGTCATAACGTATGAATAACATTGGAATCTACAGGATATTGAACCAATTAGATCATCAACATCGACAACAAACTATAATATGTGACGGGTAGGAATTGTACTATTAAATGTCATTCATTTTAGTCATATTCATTTGTTAGGAGTAATTTATAATAGATTTGTCTATGCAGGGCATTTGGCCGTAGGCCGGTAAGTGGAGTCGACCCCTTAAGCGAACAGCTGTTGCGTTGCCATGAGCAACGACACGTACACATTTGTCGGATTTACATCACATCGGCGGGAACAGATGCCGCTTTATTGAAAAATAACACCTCTTAGGCAGCAATCTGGCTAGCAAGGTAAGCCTTAACACTTATATTTTCATTGGATGCAAGGTTGTCTTGAGAAATATATCTCTAAATATGATTAATTATCGATTGTCTATCACGACAAACTAACACTCGGCTGAACAAATATGACCAATATGGCGGCCGTCCGAAGCTCGAAGACAGAAAATTGTCAAACTTCACAAATTAATATCTCAACAATTAAAACATCTTACGAGCTGGTACTTCAGGACTAAATCATAAAATATCTGTACTTTCTAACCTTAGGAGAATTCGTCATGAAATTATTTAGAAATAGTTCATTCGCGCACTTTTTGTGACGCACTAAAACGAAGTTCACAGTTGTTTTTAGTATAGGCTGCTATGGTGTGCGCGAAAAGCCGACTCAAATATAAAAATCTATTTTTCCGTAAATATGAAACGTACAAACTTCTTACGTCAGGACAATGTTCTCCTATATATGTACTTCCTATTTCCTACAGGAATTTTCCGTAGAAAATTTATAAATGGGTTAAACTTACAAAAATGTCCGTAGGGGGGATCTTGAAATGTCTTGCCAAAACGATGTCAAAATTACCGGCAGACGATAAAACACCAAAAATAAACAAAGCGGGCTGTGTTAGTGAGGCTTCAGAATGTGGGTGTTTGTTTACATTCTGCAAATCGAACTAATTTTAAAATTAACCATAATATGTACTGAGTAGGTAATAATTTAAATTTTCGCCACACTACCATCTATTTATCCATGTTAAAACACCAGGTACATTGGAAATAAAATTGATTTTCTTGGCTAAACAAATACGTGTAAACTATGGATTACAGTGTTATCATAATTCCGTGAAAATTGAAACGGATTTATCGAAAAAAATAGGAAATTTTTATGCTTAAGTAACACAGCAAAAAAACACTGTGGGCAAGCCTATCTTGCACTGACTGACACTGGCCGCCATGTTGTACTCACCTCACACCACACGACACAAAAACTGGCCGCCATCTTGTACCCACATCTATCTTGCACTGACTGACACTCACCTCACACCACACGACACAAAAACTGGCCGCCATCTTGTACCCATCCATCTTGTACCCACCTCCTACCACACACGACACAAAAACTGGCCGCCATCTTGTACCCACACCACACACGACACAAAAACGGGCCGCCATCTTGTACCCACCACAGCCGTCTAAACTATAAATAACATGTATATTCACAGTGTATATTTGACATTTATTCACAAAGACAATCATGAGTTCCAGAAGACGAGCCCTGTTTACACACCATCCGCCTAGGGACCCGAGAAATGCCGCTGCTGCGGCTACAGAACACAGGGAGCTAGTTAGCATTGAAGAAGCTAATGGAATGATGATAACGACAAGTTTTCAGCAGGTTATAGAAGACGAAGCCACGTTAATACGCAGTACAGAAGAACTTCGGCAAAATATACGCACAGAAGAAGATAGACGATTGCAAAGACAACAACAACAGGATGAAGAAATCGACAGGATGGAAGTGTGAAGGTGCTATGTGTCGCTGCGTTGATGCCGGAGAGTCCCATCTGAAAATAAAGTGCCCCATTTGCAGGAAACATGTAGGAGGGGTGAAGCGAATCTATCGCGCCTAAGTGTCGTATCACACTATCAAAGGCTCTTTTCAGAGCCAATCATCTTTCCGGAAGAGAAAACTTCTTTCCAAAAGCACACAAAAATAACACCAGCTCCCATCATCCTTTTTCCAAAAAAAAAAAAAAAATCTACACACAAGAGTAGTATATAAAGAGCCTTTCGGTGAAATTTTTTTATTTTTGAGATAGTGGGTCGAGTGAGGTATCAAATTGAAGCTGACGTGAAATGCTTCACATTGATACCTCACTCGACCCGATTGGACCATTAGGGGCTCCCCTAGCTCCAAAAAGGCTATTTTGAAGGTTGATATCATGATATCAATCTTCAATCTTCATTTTTTTTTTATTTTGGAGGTAGTGGGTCGAGTGAGGTATCAAAGTGAAGCTGACGTGAAATGCTTCACATAGATACCTCACTCGACCCGATTGGACCATTAGGGACGCCTCTAACCCCAAAAAGGCTATTTTGAAGGTTGATATCATGATATCAATCTTCATTTTTTTTATTTTGGAGGTAGTGGGTCGAGTGAGGTATCAAATGGAAGCTGACGTGAAATGCTTCACATTGATACCTCACTCGACCCGATTGGACCACTAGGGGCTGCCCTAACTCCAAAAAAGGCTATTTTGAATTTTCTGCGCATGCGCGAAGGCCGAAGGCTATGAAAATAGCCTTTTTGGGGTTAGAGGCGTCCCTAATGGGCCAATCGGGTCGAGTGAGGTATCAAATTGAAGGTGACGTGAAGGAGCATCTGATCGACTGGGTGTGGGCTTGAATTAGGGTGATTCTGCGCATGCGCGAAGGCCGAAAGGTATGAAAATAGCCTTTTTGGAGCTAGGAGAGGCCCTAATGGTCCAATGGGGTCGAGTAAGGTATCAAATTGAAGATGAGGTGAAGGGGGATTTAATGGACTGGGTGTGGGTTGAAATAGGGTGATTCTGCGCATGCGCGGCGGCCAAAAGGGTATGAAAATAGCCTTTTTGGAGCTAGGAGAGCCCCTAGTGGTCCAATGAGGTCGAGTGAGGTATCAAATTGAAGGTGAAGGAACTACGCAGACCGGAAGTGACGTCATACACCTGCGCACAACCGTGATGGAAAAAACCCAGAACCAAGTCAGTACATGCATTCCATACAGGCAGACGAGGTCAAAATACTCGCTTCTGATTGGCTGTCAAAGGTCAGGTAAGTCAGATCTTGAACTGATCACGTGACCTCCCCGTGATGACAAATACCCAGAACCAAGTGAGTACATGCATCCCATAGTCCCAGGTCACGCCCGATTCACGCAGACCGGAAGTGACGTCATACACCTGCGCACAACCGTGATGGAAAAAACCCAGAACTAAGTCAGTACATGCATTCCATACAGGCAGAATGCAGGCAGGCAGGCAGGGAGGCAGGCAGGCAGGCAAGCAGACAGGTCAGGTAAGTCAGATTGAAATACACCCCTACCCTAAAAATCGCCACTCCTTTTATACGTTTTTCTATCCACCTCCCACCACACGACACAAAAACTGGCCGCCATCTTGTACCCACACTCACACACGACACAAAAACTGGCCGCCATCTTGGACCCATCCATCTTGGGCCCACCTACCACACACGACACAAAAACTGGCCGCCATCTTGTACCCACACCATCTTGTACCCACCTCCTACCACACACGACACAAAAACTGGCCGCCATCTTGGTCCCACACCACACACGACACAAAAACTGGCCGCCATCTTGGACCCACACCATCTTGGTCACACCTCCTACCACACACGACACAAAAACTGGCCGCCATCTTGGACCCACACCATCTTGGTCACACCTCCTACCACACACGACACAAAAACTGGCCGCCATCTTGGACCCACACCATCTTGGTAACACCTCCTACCACACACGACACAAAAACTGGCCGCCATCTTGGACCCACACCATCTTCGTCCCACCTCCTACCACACACGACACAAAAACTGGCCGCCATCTTGGACCCACATCACACACGACACAAAAACTGGCCGCCATCTTGGTCCCACCTCCCACCACACATCACTCACGCATGCGCACACGCCCCATTGTGACGTCACCCCAAGTTCTGCGCATGCGCAGTGAGGCGCCATTTGTTCAATTTACGCCTTGTATACTACTATCATCGCGTTCAATTTCTTTAATAAATAGATGCTTGTGAATAAATATTTGATTATTATTATTTAGATATCAATTTAAGTAATTAATGTTCAATTTTTATTTTCTGGAACTGGCTATAAACTTCAAATTCAACTTTAACTTCAACGTTCAAAACTGTCATCTGGCCTCAACAGGAATAAGAATAGAACTTTCAAACTGTTAACATTGTTAAGCTGGAGGGAAATGGTCTTCATCCAGCTTACGCGTCTTGCACATCGGTTCTTCGCCACTAATCCAGTTCTTAACTGTTTCCTCCCTCCTTCGTCGACCATCTGGATAACGCATGGTGACGACTTGATGAATGTGGACAAAATTTGTTTCTCGCTGTGTAATTATGGTGGGAATATTGAATCCATCTGTTGATCTCGAGAATCGAATTTCATCACTATTGGAGCTATCGACATCTTCCATATCTGATATTTGAGATGTTGTGAACAACGGAGTTGAAAAAGTGATGATGTCTATGGAAGTGGTGGTTGATGAAGTAGATCTGGGAATGGTGTTAGCGAAAGTAATGTCAGTGGAAGTGTCAGTGGAAGTGGTGGCCATCGGAGCGAAGATGGAAATTGTATCAGCAGATGTGGTGGCCATCGGATTGGAGACAGGAATGGTGTCATGGAAAGTTGTGGCCATCGAAGTGGAGATGGAGTTGGTGTCAAAGGAAGAAGTGGCGAATGAAGTGGACACAGGAAGGGTGTCAGTGGAAGTAGTGGCTGAGGAAGTCGACAGGTAACATGTGATCGGGGTGTCCAGACAAGAAGTGGTGATTAATGGAGTGGTGGTGGTGGTGACTGGAACTGGATCTCTCAATTCAATCCTTGGATGTTCCACTGACGTAATCATGATGTCATCTTCCACTGGTGGCAAGCTACTGGCCTCAGCTTGCCTAGCTGACCCAAATGAATAAGATGGGTGGGCAGCTGAATATGACAGTCGGCGCCTCACTGCTGACCTGGCCATTGAATAAGCTGCAGCAGCCTGCTGCATCGGAATCTCGGTACTGGTTGTTGTCTCGGGCCTTTCAATTGACGCAACAGCTCGCACCACCTCATCCAATAAAGGGGTACCAGGAGTCGCAACTGATGCTGTAGGGCGTTTGGTAACCACAGGAACCTTTCGCCTTGGAATAGTAACTGTCGCAGCCTGCCTAGCTTTTGCCCATGGAGCTTGTTGACACCATGAACACTTGTTTTCCAGTTATCTCCAAATGACAGTATGGACAAACATGCTCCTCTTGAGCCTCTTGATGCAAATCTTCAACCATTTGTGAGCAAGTGGCCCTATGGCGGCGAAGACCTTGCCGATGCTTGTATAATTTGCCACATCTACACCGAAATTCCTCTGACATCATGACTGTAAATAACAATGACAATTTACTGAGTTCATTTTTGTTTTGTTACTTCTGACAGTTCTGTACCTATGTTTCGTTCGGTTTCCAAATAGAGTTTTATTGTTCCTAGTTCACTCTACTGTGTCATCAGTTCTTAGCTATCCTAATTGTTGGTTTTGGCTACTGTCCAATGTTGAAAACTGATACCCTGATATGGTTTCATTCGGTCAAAGTGGACCATATTTTGGCTTAGAATTTGGACTCTTTTGTAAGCGATACACTGTGTCATCCAACTTTCCCATGACTTGAAATGGTCCATCCCAGTTACAAGATAGTTTCCGCGACAAATTTCTGTTTCGCGTACTGTTGTACAGCCACACAGCATCACCGACTTTGTAAGGACTACCCTTATGACATCGGTCACATTTGCGCTTTTGGCGAACAATATTCTTTGCCTGTGATGCTCTAGCCCTTTCATAGGCTGCTTCCAACCGTTTACGTAATTCAGCTGCATAATCTCCATTTTTTCTAGGCGAATAGGCGAGTTATATTTGTATTGAACTGAAGCAATGGACAATCAGGGTCCCTGTTTCAAGTCACTTTCGCCGCCCATGGAGTTGCGTTAATTACACTGCCTTTGTCATAAATATCCCACATTGGCGATCAGTTCAATGATTATTTGCTCTTAATTGAGCTAGCACAAGTTTCCAAGTATTATTGCTCTCACGATACTCCTGTGATTTTAAAGCTGTGTGCGAGTGATGCTCATCCGACTGCCATTTGCGTTTATTTGTGTAAACCTCTGTGCCGTTCATTATTGATTACAGTACATGGAGAGATGTATTACTTATACTGCGCTATCCGTTGACTCTCCGTAGAAAGCGAAACTGATTCGATTGTAATTGAATCTGGCTACCTGACTGACGACATTATCTGGATTGTTTCCTTGGATTTCGACAGCTATTAACGTGATAGTTTTTTTTAGCGAGACACCCTTTTCATGTATTGATTTCTTTCTTTTGTATTTACCGTAATGTATCTTGTAATAGATTCAACCTTTGCTGTTATTCGGAAATGTATCTATCAGCTATGAAACGTCGATTTACCTTTCTCATATCGTTGCTATTGTACAATGCGTCCTGTTTAAACGATAGGTTCCCGGAGGACGAGCTTGAAAAATCGGTTCCATCGGGTGTGGCCGAATTCCGCTCAGCAGGGAACATTTTAACAATCCTGTCGTCACTTATATATGGACTGCGCAAGATCCATCCATTCCCTTCACGTTATTTGATTTACCACCAATTCACAACTTGGTCGGATTCTGATGATGTGAGGGCCAGTTCCAAATTATCCACAGGGACATCTGCATTACTAATGAGACATATTTATATGCTCTTATATATCGTCTTCTCAGACGATTATTTAAGTAAAGTGCTTCAAGTTGGTGGTCACAATTTCTAAATAGAAACCGGTCGGTAGAGGCCATACTCCAATCGCCCGTTGACTTTTAAAGACGGATTACAGAGACATCAGCTCTGTCAGGTACAAGTTTCTGGACTGTTAATGATGGAGTGGAAACTGTGCTAGAGACCATATCAAAAGTGTAGGTACCACAGTGAAAGTCCGATACTGGGGGAGACTGCAGAAGATCATTGAACCGACTGGGCGTGGGCGAGGAGAGTAAGGGTGATTTGCTCTACCAAAGTTTAGAATTGTCAGGTCAATACTGGTTACAAGTATTGTATTGACATTCCTGAATACACAGCCGTGGATTTTAATTCAATTGAGTGCGTGCAATTGGGAGAGTAATTGGGGGCTACTCGAACTTTGATTGTTGAGTTGAGAGAAACTTGCCGTATCCCTTCATCAGAAAAAATGGCGTGGCACAAATGATTTGGTGTGCGGGAAATGTGCCGAATTCACTGGGACTATGGAACATTTGGTGATATATGGGTTACAAATTACTGGATTATCGTTGATGCAAAGCAGCCAAGAGTATGCATGGGGTAACATCTGATTTGATGAACTGTGATATTCTGTAATATGATACATATTGGGTTATATATAGGATGCGATATACTGTAATATTGTGCATGATCTGGTAAAGCCGGAGAGACTTAGAATTGTGAACTTGGTTCGCAATTGTCACGCGACCACAGGGTATTCATAAATGCATAGTGCGGTACTGAATATCTCATCAGGGTGTTTTTAAATAGAAAGTGCCGTATTGAATATCTCATCAGGGTAATAGTAAATGGTTTATAGTGAATACCTAATCGACGTGTTAGTGAATGGTTCGTACTGAATACCTCGTCAGGGTATTAATAAATGGTTTGTACTGTATTACCTGCCTCATCAGAGAATTGCGAAGTATCAATGCTGTACAATTAAACCAAAGAGCTGACATATGTTTTAACTGTAGTAATTTTTTGTAAAATTGTTGATATTGCATTTACTGGGAAATGCAATGGAAAAATGAGAAGTCCCCGATGCTGGAGAATTGAACAATCAGGCATAATTGGCCGATTAGGAATCCTCAAACAGGCTCGCGTGGTCATATGACTTGTATTTTCGCTTCGGGGATTGCAATTGGCTGCAATAGGTTAACAGGGTGAGGTGTGGGCTGCAATACGTGTGAGAACGTCCCGACTCACTTCTGGGTTGATTACCAACGCGAAAACCGGGGGAGAAGACCTAAATCATCCAGACGAGGAGATTCTCCATACCGAAGGTTGTCGTAATTTCCAAGGAGTGAGGTCGCCATCTTGTCATATAAGGGAGAATGTCATATAAAAGGCTAAGAATGTCCGGTGGCTAAGAGTGTCCGGGTCCTATCTCCTGGCCCAGCTAGGACATTTTTCTCCACATTGGACACATGCGTCCGTACTTGGTTGCAATATAAAAGAATATGAAAAGGGACACTAATCACCAGGAAATTTTAATCCATCACACCGGCCCAGCATATGGCCACGCCTTCCCTGAAAGCTTGACTGGTGCCGGAGTTCGGTCACAAGGTGTAGGAGACAGCCGAGACGTTAATTGACCGTAATTCGCAAGGCGTCGTGCGAAATTTCTCAAACAGGGATATACCACAAATCGCCCCCATTCAAAGTTTCTCAAATTGTATGATAAATATCGTACACTGTTGGAAACTACGCTAGTAACGTGCTGGATCTCTGGCGCTACGATTCGTAACCCGTGTCAGATCACGCTTAACCCGGGACTCGAGGCCGTTTGAATATATTCTCAATGAATTTATTCAGAAATAAGCATCAAACATTTATTTTATATTAGTAAATATTACTCCATGACAAACGGAATGGCATACATCAAAGTCTGCGTAGAGTTTTTGCGGTAACTAAACCTGGTCGTTTTATCGATCCCCCCAGTTTCGTCAAAACGAATATGACACAAGGCTATATTCTACGGATAACAGCTTCTTTACTGCTGTGGTGCTGACGTATCGTTGGAGATATTTCCGACTTTATCAAAGCTAATGAACTACTGGGTATAGATGAGGGTATTTATACAAATGAATAACAAGCACAAAACTTGTATAATTAAACGAATATGGATAAATAACTTATTTTCGCAAATGGACAATGGATTCCTGAAACATTGTCAAGGTGCGTCAGTTCTATTCCTTAATCAACTATCGGTACATAGCTCCTCGCAGGTAATATCATACAGCAGTTTGGTTTTCTTCCTCTCAACACCATATGTTTATACTTTATGTTTATCCAAAATGTGAAGCTTTGAGAAAAAATGTATGCTAGTTATAAGATCGCTTTTGGGAGCACACTTAGGCAATTTGTTTAGGCAATGTTTATCTTAAACCTTTCCTATCTCTCTTAGATCACCCTAACTAGGATGCATACGTGTAACTCGACCTTGAAATACCGATATGTGTCCAAATTTGGTGATGGTACGATAAGGCGGGATTTTGGACTATACGTGATGCGGTTGAAATCGAAAAAATAAAATGTCCTAAAAATAGTTACGTTTTAATGTAACGGCAAGAGAAAATATAAGTACACAATATGTGAAAGTTTCAGTGCGATTGCGTTATTATTATCGTTATCACATGAAACTGAAATCCACAGCTTGTGCTATTTCGTGAAAAAATGGTCTAAATCGAGTCCTTCAGACACGCATTTAGACGTGAAGGACCCCTTGGACCAAAACGCCATTTAACCTGGTGTTGTGTGGTAACATTATATCCCCACTGCTGGCAGATCTTTTTGGTCCAAGGAGTCCTTCATACTAAAAAATGAAAAGTTATGATTCATAAAGTTTGAAGTTTTCGTAAGTAGATTAAAGTGACAAAATAACCTGTTACAGTTGTTCGTATGTCGTGGTGTAGTGGATACGCACGTTGGATCACAAGCGCCTCGATATTTTCTTTTACCGAGTTCGAATCCCAGGAGGGCAACATGTGTGACCTCGACAAGTTATTTCAATCTTTCTCATTTTTGTAAAAAAAATTACATTCAGTATATCTGAAATAAGATTTTAGGCTATCAGTATGAACCAATTAAAAGTAAAATAAATATTGTTTACCGATGACACTATACCGTACGGGCTAGTCAAACGTTGAAATCGAACGATGAGTCGCTCCGTTGATTGACAGTTGCCGCCGACGACAAGTTGTACATTGCATTGTGATTGACAGATGGAGAGAAGAAATGTACATTCCTATGAGTCGGCTGGCTGTGGGCAAAAACCCCGCCTTACAATACCATCTCCTTTGAAATGTTTTCTGATGCACCAAATATATTGGCGAAGAATGTACGACCATGATCCTATCCTATCGAATCCGATAGGATTACAGAAAATTCTGTCGGATCCTATAGACATTTTTGGTAAGGATATGAGATATAACATTCAACACAAACGTTAGATACTAGATTCAGCGGTCAGCAGTCGTCCGTGAATATTTTTCGCGGCCATGAACGAAATACCTCATTCACAAAACACGATTAGCACAAAACCTCAAGCAGCATTTAAATAAATATATTAACACAAATTGATTTTGCAGGAGACCAAATCCAAAATGGATATTCACCAACCGCAGAAGATACCTGTACTTCTTGGAAATCCATTGCAAATTCACCTATGCGTTTGGGCGATTATTAACCATATTTATATCGTGTCATCCGGAATTTCAAACAGGACAGTTGTAGCTGTTTCAAGTCCGTCTCTTTAGAGAAAGCGGTTCAAATAGATTCATATCACTTAGAAGGATAGCGGTTCCATCTGTCGTTTTAGCCTGCAGGTGGGTGGTTTTGCTGAAAGGATAATATCGTCATCGACATGTCACACTGACAGTAAGCCTACTCGGTTTTACGCGCAGAAGATTAAGGAATGATTTCCGAAACTCTGGTAATCGTTTATGATAAATCAGCGGATTCATCCCAGAATTCAGTACGCTTAAAATCATTGTTGAAGTTTGAATCCCATTCACCCAAGGTGGCATTGACTTAAACTTTTTCAAATCGCTGATCTCCCAAAAGATGAAAATGGCGAAGGGAACGGTACACAACGCGAACAATCCAACGACAGTGCCCAAAGCTTTCGCGGCCTTCGTATTTTGCATGAAGACCTTGTATTCTTTCTTTTGACGACGTTCATCATCCGTGTTCACAGAAACAGTCTGGCAGTGGATCTCCTTCGCCTTATCATTGGCTATCATAAAAACTCTCCCGTAGAGTAGGGTCATGAAAATAAGAATTACCAACATTGCACAGGGCCAAATCGTGATGTAGGCTGATGGGAATAGGTTTGTGATGGTACACTCCTGGCACTGATCCAAATTGTTCCAACCAACAAAAGGAAGAGAGCCATAAATCAGGACAATCCCCCAAGTCAACACGCACATTGCTACAGATCTGGACATGGAGAGAAGTGTTGGATATTGATAAGGTTTATGTATGGCGACATAGCGATCGATGGAAATCAGCAGTAGAGTGAATCCCGATGAACCAACCGAAACTGCCATAATGGTGTATCGAAGCAGACATAGAGTAGAATATGCCTTCAAACTCGGCACGAGGTAGACTAAGATATTTAAGGGCAACCCTACCACGCCCACGAGAAGATCGGCTATTGACAGATTGACAAGGAAGATATTCCTGGTGGTTCTCAATTCCTGGAACTTGTATACTGCTACCAAGACCAAGATATTACCAAAAGATATAAAGAACGACATCGAAAGCTCTAAGATCACAAACGGCAGATTTGATGTTTGAAATCTGTTGTCTGGTAAGTCCAAGCAGTTTGTTGCATTGTCAGGAATTTGCTTCAATAATGAGCCATTGTCATACATAATGCTGAGTAACGTGTCCTGTATGATAAAGGTTGATGGAGATACATGTACGTCGTCTACCGGTAGAGAACTGTTAAAGTCAGGTCCGGTTCTAATCACCGGAATTGAGAATTCCGCTGGCCATAAACGTAAGCAAAGTGACCAACCGTGTGGCTGTTGTTGACAGGTGAGTAATTTGCTGTCTTTGTTTTTCGTGAAAAATGAACCGTATGATAGCGACAAGGTGAATATTCCGAGCTACAGTTGTAATGAACTGCAGTCACTGCTTCAAGTCACTTTTGCCGCCTATGGAGTCGAGGTAATCACACCGCCTTTCCACTTGATATCTGTTCTGCACTGGCAGTCAGTTCAATGCTTTTTTTGCTCTTAAATGAGCTAGCACAAGATTTCCAAATAATGCCGATTATTGTTCTCACGAAACGACGACTTATGGCTGCGTGGGAGTCATACGCATTAGCCTGTTAATTAGCTTTTATTTATGTTAAATCTCCGTGCCGTTCATTATTGATTACAATGCATAGATACATGTATTACGTATACTGCGCTACACGTTGGCTCTCTGTGTAGGGCGAAACTGATTCGATTATGGTTGAATCTAGCTACCTGACTGATGACAAAACCTTTTTTGTTTGCTTGGATTCGCACTGCTATTAACGTGATAGTTTTTTAGCCACACACTCTATCCATGTATTGAATTCTTTCTTTTGAATTTACCGTAATGGTCCTCGTAACGGATTCAACCTTTGCTTTTGCACGGAAATGTGTCCATCAGTCATGGAACGTCGGTTTACCTTTCTCACATCGTTGTTATTGTACAAAGCGTCCTGCCCAAACGATAGGTTCCGGGAAGCTTGAATAATCGGTCCGATTGAATGTTACAGATTGCCGTTCAACTGGGAACATTGTAAAATTCCTGTCATCACTTAAATTTATGCGCAAAAGCCATCTATTCTCATCGAGTAATTTTCCAAAATTATTAATTCCCAACTGGTCTGATTCTGCTGATGTGCGGATTAATTCCAAAGCACGGTACCCACACCAACAGCTACATTACTATTACCGAATTAAAAAACTAATTAAAAAAATTATCATTGTTGCATCTAACAGCTTGCATTAACGTGAGCGTCGATAACTCTTCATATTGTCTCAAAGGAGACATCAAGGTAGTGGCTTTTTGGTTGGCTCAGCCGAATCAGACTCCAAGCAGGTGGGATATCATTTGAAGATGCCGCGGTCTAGTCAGAGGGACGCCGTACACTAGTACTATTTCTTCTATTTTTTCGAACAACAATTTTACACTTTAAAGTAGAAAAAATCCATATTTATGCCAACTGAGTCTAAATACTGTGGCATATACCTGGAACCGAAAAGGTAGCTAGTGAAATTTGTAGAATGTTTGCATAATTCCTCTCCACAGTAGCCTGAAGTTAAGTTTTGCTGTCTGAATAATTAGAAGGAAATGGGTAATGCGTTTTTTTAAAGACAAGATATAATTGCCATTTAGCATAGAAATAGTATGTGACAATATGGTCATGAAAGACATTGACCAAACAAGAAAATACACGAATACAAGTACAATGTAGAACATACATAATGGTGTGATGTCTTAATATTTGGACTGTATTAACTTTCCAGATAGAGTGAGATATTGGGGTGTCAGAGTTAAGACCCTTTTCGGGTTGCCACCTACCAATGCGTTATTGCTTTTTTTAGCTTTGCTTAGCTTGCTGAAGTATGGACATAAAGTGGTCAGTGCATTAAGTAGTGATAAGCGCAGAGTGTCATAAAGCGGACAGTCACAAAGAAATTGATATTCATTTTTACTGGTTCCTTTTCGCATTAATCATTGAGCAATGTTTTCTTGTCCCGGCGTCGGCGACAAATGCGCAGGCGAACGACAAACAAGTGGAAGCACAAATATGTCCTAGAGTCAATATCTTCCACTCTATGATCCATATGCCTACAAGCATATCATAGCTACAGGCGACAGCCCCATGTTCGATCATATCATCTACATATACATTGCGTCTTCAAACGAGAAGGCAGTGGGTTTACAAAAAGAGATCATATTTAAAAAGCTATTGGGTAGTTCAGCCATATTTAACCCTATCTGGCCTGGGCTTTTTGAGACAGGTCCAATCATTCTTCTTACCCCTTGGTCTAGGGGACTGAAACTTACCACACTATGCCGATGGGTCACGCTCTACTAGAAAATTTAAGATATCCAAGATGGCCGCTTTGATGACGTCACAGTGACGTCATTTTCAAAAAACGACCTTTTTTGGTCAATTTTTCGATCAGATTTTCGAATTTTTTATTTGTGCAATTTCACCGCAAAAACTGCATGATAAATTAGTAAATATTAATGTGATGTGAAATAAAATAGTTTTTGCCCATTTTTCATCGCGGAAAAGCAGAAAT
The DNA here is from genome assembly GCA_036873755.1 of Hanleya hanleyi. Taxonomy (NCBI): domain Eukaryota; kingdom Metazoa; phylum Mollusca; class Polyplacophora; order Lepidopleurida; family Hanleyidae; genus Hanleya; species Hanleya hanleyi. The sequence goes on along the minus strand of JAVTVY010014510.1, from coordinate 20,401 downwards.
TTTGAAGAAATATGACAAAACATCACTTTCACTCATGATCCTCTGCACACATATCAGAATATAATCGGGCAAATCTCTACCAATATCTATCAAATTTTCGATCTATTTAGTGATTATCAAACCCGCTTCAGAATATATAGTTTAAAAAACATTTCATTTTAATCCATGGCGAAATATTTAACAAATATAGGGAGTCAATTCGCCGGAAATTTTTGCGATATACCCACGCGCAGTTTGTTTTATCCTTTTCCTCAAGAGCGCCTCCATAAAATAAAAATCCATGTATATATTTCTCATCTCAATTCTGTATCTTCAGCCATTTTCTTGTAATGTTTGAAAGAAAACGTGTGACCGATCTTTGGCGAAAAGTTCCGGGGGCACAGCGGAACATTCTGCGATAGGCCGACAGCTACCGACACGCTAAAAGCTGTTGACACACGGCATACATGTAAATCAGAATATAACCAAGCAAAATACCAGAAAATATGCTCAGTATTGATGTTTTTCTAAAGCAGACTATTCATAAAATTTAAAGATGTTATGGCAGGGCTAGGGAAAATTAATGGATATTTTAGAAAATATAGGCTACCGAAATTTGTTGAAAAATGCATTAATTTTCTTTAATTCTGTCATAACATCTTTAAATTTTATTAACGGTTTATATTAGTAAAAACATGAATACTTGCTGGTGTTTTGCTCAGCAGCTTTTATCGTGTCGGTATCTGTCGGTCTATTGCAGACACTCGACACGGTCCTCGAATAATGTAGGACTAGGAATCCATATTGGCATCCATATTGAAAGCACAGTATCCCGCCGAAACTCCGAACAGCGCATGCCAGCTGTAGGACTTCCGTTATCATGGAGGTCAGCTCGAGAAGAAAAACCAAGAGAAACACATCAAATTAGAAGAGATCCTTCGCGGGTAGAATCAAGGGAATATCCATTTCGTTTAAATATAAATTTTATCTCCTGACAGGGAGGGAGAAATACAACGAGGACTATATGAGCGGAAACATAGCATGTGATGTGCCTCACGTGCGGCGGATCACGGTTTACAGCTGAGAGCTGTGTAATCCTTACACCGTTAATGCGCAAGGTACCATGACTTCGACGGAATAGGCCGAGCAGTCGCGAATGTATCGCAGAATGCTCCGCTCGTCTCAGAACTTTTTCGCCGAAGATCGTTTACACATATTGTTTTAAACATTACGGCTGAAGATACAGAATTTATATTTTCTCAATCCAATAATATTCCAGATGAGAAATGTATGACATGGATTTTTATTTTATGGGGGCGTTTTTAACAAAAAATGTTAAAAATAAAATTCCCGGAGAATTGACACAAGCTTTTTAGGTAAATATTTTACCATGATTTAAAGGAAATATTTTTCAAACTATACATTTATGAAACGGTCATGAGTGAAAATCGGATAGATATTAATAGAGATTTGCTCGATTATATTTTGATATGTGTGCAGTTTACATTGAGTTAACATGTTATGAAATAGTGATTTCTAACCACCATACTTTGACGTAAAGGTAGACTTCTTAGCCACCATACTTGTCCCAGCAATTTTATTATATTAACTTTTACCTTGAGTGAAAATCCATGATTTCATAAGCTTTTCTTACTGTACCTTGTTATCGGTATATGCTGTACAGCACATGTTATATTAGAGACTGGTAGATTAACATGAAGGAATTGTTTTCGGTTTTCACTGCCTGATAACATAAACATCATATCGAACGACCTGTAGGGTCAAGCATTGTCAGTTAAACTATTTGTGAGAAGCGGTTATGTAATTTCAATTTATACAGGATAACGTAGAGAGTGCTTATGTAACTGTACTGAATAATCCTTAGTTTGATGACTGTGTTTAGGTAATGCGACATATAGCTGAGCCGCTTGTCAAAACTACAAGAATTTAGTTTGGAGTTAACTTGACCCTATAATGTCATAGCAATGTATAAAAAGGGATGACCGGCACATACAGGCAGACCAATACCATCAGGTCTCACTCAATGCAGGCTAATACCATCATGTCTCCGATGATAGATGTACTATCTTCAGTTCTGAAAATGACTGTTTACAAAATGGTCTGATGTTAATGAAGTTGTGTTGGTCTGCCTGCCAAATGCCGCCGATCATTCCTAAGTTAGGTGGAATGAATTTACAATAAATCGGCTTAATATTCAGCAGACATGGACTCCGTCGTTAATTGTTGTATCCTGTCTCATTTAAAGAGGCTATCAAGTCTTCGAGAAATCTCAGAAGCCGGAACTGGATCTATTATCTGAACGGGTTTTATGGAGACCATCACCCGAGTCTACAGACGACTTTGCGTTACAACATCTTAAGATCGCGCGAACAAGCCCTTGTCGTCTTGAAGATCGAAAATTCCATAATGTGTCAGTAGCTGCAGCTGACCCCACTTGACGTTACCATCCAGTTCGCACGCAAAGCAGCAGGAGCTATGCAAATGGTCTGTAAGGGTGGGTGAGTAGTAGGGTTTAACGTCGTTTTCAACCTTGTTTCAGTCATATCACGACGGTGCCTACATGTGCCTCACAGTTCCTATTACCCTGGGCACTGATCAGCCCAGCCAGTGCAGCACCCGGTCACACATCCAAGTATTGACCGAGCTTAATGTTGCTTAACCCTATCTGGCCTGGGCTTTTTGGGACCTGTCCAGGCCTGGGGGGGGGCCGAAATGGCCCCCCCTAATTATTTTTCTTACCCCTTGAGCTAGGGGGCTGAAACTTATTACACTATACCCTTGGGTCAAGCTCTACCAGAAAATGTAAAAACATCCAAGATGGCCGCTTTCATGACGTCACAGTGACGTCATTTTCAAAAACGGCATTTTTGGTCGATTTTTCGGTCAGATTTTTCGAATTTTTTATTTTTGCAATTTCTCCACAAAAACTGCATGAAAAATTAGCAAATATTAATGTGATATGAAATAAAATAGTTTTTGCCCACTTTTCATCGCGGAAAAGCAGAAATTGTGAAGAAATATGACAAAAACATCACTTTTCTGGTACCCCACGTGGCCGCCATCTTGAATTTACCCATGATCCTCTGCTCCGGGGGTTATGCAAATAGACTCAAAATGACCTCAATAAGATAAACTATCTAAACCCCTCCCCCCCCAGGCCAGATAGGGTTAACTTCGGTGATCTGACGAGAACCGGTGTGTCCAACGCTATGAGCCGTATCTAAAAATAGTCTGTATGAAATGTATGAAATGATTTAGGATGTGTTTCCGCGCACATACATGTAGTCTTCTAATTTGAGGTGTTTCTCCTGGTTTTTCTTCTCGGGCTGAACTCCATGGTAACGGAAGTCATATACGACTGACAGGCGCTGTTCAGAGTTTCGGCGTGATACTGTGCCTTCAACATGAATGCCAATATGGATTCCTAGCAGTGCGTCACGAGGTACTAATGTTCTACATTATCCGAGACCATGTCGAGTGGCAAATGAGGCTGTCGCGAACTCCTTCAGCAAATGTGCTGAGAATATCGTGATAAGTGCACGTGCAGCAAGTTCAATGCAACCATAGCGTAAACTTGGGGCGAACTTGCTGCGAATTAACATCGTGGTAAGCGCACATCAAGATCACAATGCAAAGGCATTCGTTTTCATGTCGCAGGATATATCTGGTATTCTGCTACGCAGGTACAGGGTGCATCAGATTCTGTCGCGATATGTAAAAACAATCATTCTGTTGACAACGAATTAGTCACTGACAGTATATAACTAGAGGTTCCGCTTTGACCCTTGAGTTGCCGCTCCGGCATGAAGCCTATGCTTGTTGTTTTTTTGGGCAAAAACATACGTCTCCCCCAACCCCCCACCTTGCCTTGAATGGGCACATAATTTAAGGGAAAGTGCTATAAAATGAATGTAGCAATAAGTATCTTAAACAAAGCTGCGTATCTAAAAATATTAATTACAAAGAAGCGATTTTCATTGTATATACATGTACAAGTAGATGAACGGTTGGACGGACATCGGGCACGGATGAATGCATGCACACATACACTAAAACCTGATCAAATGCGGGGGCTATCCCAATGAAGCTTCCATCCAAGTTTGGTGAAATTCCATCCAATAGTTCTCAAGGTATCTTGCAGACAATGCCTGTATATACATGTACAAGCAGATGGATGGACGGACGGACACCGGACGAATGCAGGCACACACACCAAAACCTAGTCAAATGAGGGGGCTATCCTAATGAAGCTTCCATCCAAGTTTGGTGAAATTCTGTTCAGTAGTTCTCCAGATATCTTGCAGACAAGCCCTGTATATACATGTACAAGTACGGACGGACGGACACCGGACATGGATGAATGCACGCACACACACCAAAACCTAATCAAATGAGGGGGCTATCCCACTATAGCTTCTATCCAAGGGGAGTGAGATTCCGTCCAGTAGTTCTCAAGATATCTTGCAGACAAGGCCTGTACATACATGTAAAAGTAGATGGATGGACAGACGGACACCGGACACGGATGAATGCACGCACATACACCAAAACCTAATCAAATGAGGGGGCTATCCCAATGAAGCTTCCATCCAAGTTTGGTGAAATTCTGTCCAGTAGTTCTCCAGATATCTTGCAGACAAGCCCTGTATATACATGTACAAGTAGATGGACGGACGGACGAACACCGGACATGGATGAATGCACGCACACACACCAAAACATAATCAAATGAGGGGGGCTATCCCACTGAAGCTTCCATCCAAGTGTGGTGAAATTCCGTTCAGTAGTTCTCAAGATATCTTGCAGACAAGGCCTGTATATACATGTACAAGTAGATGGGCGGACGGACGGACACCGGACACGGATGAACGCATGCACACACACCAAAACCTAGTCAAATGAGGGGGCTATCCCAATGAAGCTTTCATCCAAGTTTGGTGAAATTCCATCTAGTAGTTCTCCAGATATCTTGCAGACAAGCCCTGTATATACATGTATAAGTAGATGGACGGACGGACGGACACCGGACACGGATGAATGAACCCACATACACCAACACCTAATCAAATGAGGGGGCTATCCCAATGAAGCTTCCATCCAAGTTTGGTGAAATTCCATCCAGTAGTTCTCCAGATATCTTGCAGACAAGCCCTGTATATACATGTACAAGTAGATGGACGGACGGACAGACACCGGACATGGATGAATGCACGCACACACACCAAAATCTAATCAAATGAGGGGGCTAATCCACTAAAGCTTCCATCCAAGTGGGGTGAAATTCCGTCTGGTAGTTCTCAAGATATCTTGCAGACAAGGCCTGTATATACATGTATAAGTAGATGAACGGACGGACGGACACCGGACACGGATGAATGCACGCACATACACCAAAACCTAATCAAATGAGGGGGCTATCCCAATGAAGCTTCCATCCAAGTTTGGTGAAATTCCATCCAGTAGTTCTCAAGATATCTTGCAGACAAGGCAAGGGGACGGACAGACATCCATCCAGACATCCAGACATCCATCCAGACAGACAGACAGCACAAACACTAGATGTCTCCCCCCAACATAGTTGGGGGAGACATAATGAATAATTCTTATGATTATACGGATAAATGTATGTTAGGTCATATTCTAGTTCAATTTATTGGTTTAAACTTATAATAATTGTTAATTGTGTTCAAATGCCATTTTTGTGGCTACATGTGCCTGAACTTGAGTTCAATTTAATTTTTATTTTGATCAAATTGATCTCATTTCATACCTTTAGAACTGGGGAAATGATAATAGTCTGAACTGTATACATGCATTCCAGCAGCAAAATATTATGTGCATTATAGAAAAAAACTTGTAGTCCAAATTGGCTAAGGTACTATTATATAATTATGCGCTTAATTTTGGCGATTTGTCAGACCAGTGTTGCCATTCCCTCATCATAATTCCTCGATCATCAATGACAATTTATTTACATGGAAATAACAAAAAATCCAGTGCACAATTAAGTTGAGAATATTCCACGGAATTCAGAAACTTTCGCAAGTATATCTCTGTAAAAGCTTTGCATTCACTTGAAATTCTGACAGGCAGGAACAAAAACTCTTCGCCTGAATTAATCCAAATAAATTATTCTATATATAAAACTGGTACTTCACAACCTGGACGTCAAGCATCAAAAAGGTGAGAGCATTACTGATTGCGAACTAGTTGAATGTAAAGAAAAAACAAAAGTGCTATAGTGAACTTACTCTAATTACGCTGAAATGGTAACGTCCTATGGCGATCTTAAAATGAATCAGAAGAAATGGGCACAAATATTTATGTCTTGCTTTGAATCTGCCGCAAAAATACCGCTAACATTAGGTGACTTCTGTGGCGCAGATAGGTCACATCTAGTTCACCAAATATTCACAGCAGGCTGTTGGTCGGTTAGGGTATGGTTTGAATTATCAACTCCTCCAGTTCCGATTGTCATAATTGCAGCTACCCTCTTCGGGCAAACTTATATCAGAATTAAACTTTATTGGTATAGTTTCTTTGCTTGCACTTATATATTATTTTGATTTGATACCTTGGGCAGAGTATTTGACCATGGGAAGTTACTGGCAAGTTAATTTGAGAACAATCGTACTGAAGTCAAAAAGAAAACAAAATCCAATAATAAAGATTCATGTAAAAGAAAGCGTTACAACTCACATGCAGTTAATAGCCGATCGTCCTGCTGACAATTATTAAAGGTCAATAACAGGCCAGCCTGAGTTGAATTGAGAGTGAAGCCTCAAATTACCACCCGACAAGGGGCCGATTGCTTCACACAGTGGCCGACATCAACTATTTAAAGGTTTAGCATTGATATTTTCTGCGATTCATAATCAACCAGTCAGATATACAATCAATTATTGAGGTGAGAGAATATCATTCAAATATATATTCAACGTTATAAATCCTTTGTCGGAATTCAATTTTGGCATTGAAATGCATAGAGGACAAGCGACCATTAATATGGTACACGCACAACACTTTGGTCGTCTGAGAAGCTAAGAAACAGACAAAGTAACGGAAACAAAACACGGGTATATAAAACTGGGGATCCTTCGGGATTATCTATAAACTTTATATCCATCTCGAAAATCGGGACGTTTCGATCGAGATAGAGCCGAGAGGAAATCGGGTGACGTCGCCGGGGTCCCGCATCTGCCCTCCCGGTTTAAACCGAAAATTTTCTCGATCCATCTCGAAGGCATCGAGAAAGTGCCTCGATTAATGGGATTACATATTAGATTGCTTACATTATCGTCCTTCTCTCTTCACACCACTATAACGACCAGAATCGAACGTTCACAAGTTAGACCGCGATTCGCAGTTCGTTATTCGAGGGGACCAGCAATTATTTATTCAGATATGGAAATCTGTAATTTTTTCATCATGAGTACTTTGAACGCCAAACTCTGCATAACAAGAGAGAATGTTATGCTCTATATCTTTGCATATTCGTATCCCAAATCTGACTCCAGGGGGCGCTGCTATGAGTCGCTGAATGACTGTTCTCTGCGAATAACGAACTGCGAACTACAAACCGTGATCTAACTTTATGAACGTCAGAATCGATACTGTTAACTAAATCAATGTAACTCCCACGGTTAAAAGTATATGTCATCGAAGAAATAATTTGAAGCTTCTCAGAGGAATGTATACTTGCTACAAAATCCCTTTCAATATAGCCTTTAATGATGTGGGATTGATTAAGGTATAGAAATACAAATCCACAAGAGTAATACTTGACGAATGTATGCAGTCCAACTACTACAGTTCAAAGTATTATTATAATACACACTTCAAAGATGAGAGAATCCGGATTATCCAAGAATTGTGCCTTGGACCACATTTAGAATATCAAACTCCAAAATGAATCTACCAAGTTCCACTTTTGGAATGAACACCGAGTAAATCTTTAGCAAATTATAGGGTTTTCTTTTAAATATTTTTATTCCAGAAAGCTTTCATTAACATACAAATTTGACAAAATTATAGGGTTTTCGTTCACGAGTTATTGTCCAGACAAGAAAATCTTACGGAATTACGGAATTACAGAATTACGGAATTACGGACACCGGTATTTCTTAGTCCCCCCTACTAAGTAGCGGGGGACAAAAAGCATATACTTCTTAAACGTTTCATTTTTTTAACGATATTTTGAAGAGTAAGAATATGATCTGTTAGACAGTTTTCCGTAAATCAATCCGATTTCTGTGAATGATTTTATTTACACAGAATAATTGTAACCGACTCAAAATGATTCTATTGAATAATTTATCCAAGCAACTTGTAAGAGTGATATCTCTATAACTAGAGGGGTCACGTCTAGCACCTTTTCTGCCGTAATCAAACCCTGAAGCGCACCGTAATGACATTTTGTCGCAGGGTAAGTTAAGGCTATTCATAAAAGCGTATTGCACCTCTCACGGGCGCTCGTGCAATTCATTTGGAAACTTTCGTTAGTATACACCTTCACACATAAATGGTAAATGCCAGATATGGAATAAAAGCTATCCCATCACATTTGTGAAGGACACACCTGATCACAGAAACAGCCGCAGTATCAAACCACCGGTTGATTCTCAGTTTTATGTGAGTCCCGTCCACATGAAACATATTGGTGATGATTTTGGTTTAATATGTTTCTTCATCAAACTAATTCAACATTATGCCAGTTGCACCAATTTCTTGGATGTTGAAAGGGTCAGATTTTTTAAAGCCATAGTCTTGAACGGGACAGTATTCTGATCCGTGATCTGGCAAGCCTCTTGACAAACAGTCTACAATCGCAATGTTCCCACAAGATAAACCAATGTCAGATAATCCAGAGAATTTTCGTGTTTTATTCGCCATGACATTCCTTGGATTTTCTGTGGACTGTCGGCAATGGAACCTATGCGTTGAATACTGCAAGAGTTCCAGAGCACGAAGATTTCCGATGAAAGCTAAAGATAATAAGAAATCCTTTAGAAATAAATGAATTGTTCGTGAAATATTCACAATGGCAATCTAATTCACAAGAAATGCCGAGATGTGCCCAAATATGAAAATGTTCTGATGCTCCAACCGTACGGTCGAGGAATGTAGCTCCCTAAAGCAACTTTGTTAGGGGTAATGGAGACTCAATACAAACTTTTGATCCGAGATTCAGTGGTCAGCAGTCGTCTATAAACATTTTTCGCGTCCATAATCGAAACACCTTATTAGTGTTTTTCCATTTATACCGTTGCAACAAGTCATTCGGAATTTAAATTTCGTTAAATAAAAACTGGCGGCCACGGTTAACGAGTTTAAGTCCGTTCGAGTAGAAAAGACATTTAAATGTAATATATTCATACGGCTTAGACAGGAGGGCGTTTCCATTTTCCGCTAGTTTGCATGTGGGTAGCTCAGAAGAAAGAATTATATCGTCAGTGAACTTTCGTATTGGCATCATTCGATCTCATCCGTAGAAGATTAAGTAATGGTTCCCTAAACTGGGGTAATCGTGTGTGGCAAATGAACGAATTCATCCCACAATTCAGTAGACTGAATATTGTGGTTGAAAGTCTAATCCCATTCACCCAAGGCGGCATCGGCTTTAATTTGTTAAAAATGTTGATGGCAACGGGAACGGAGCAGAACGTGTACAAATCAAAAGTGCCCATGCAGTTTTGCAGCTTTCGTATCCTGCATGAAGAGTGTTTTGTTTTTTCTCATGACGACGTCCATCATCCATGTCCACAGAAACAGTCTGGCGGTGGATCTCATTAGCCTTATCATTGGCTGATATAAAAACTCCGCCGTGCTATCAGTGCAACACCTCCTTGCTCTTAATTGTGCTAGCACAAGGTGAACAGGGTTTCAAAATAATGACGATAATTGCTCTTCTGGACTCCTGCGATTTAAAGAAGCGTGCTAATCATATTTATATACGTGACGATTTCATTCAATAGAATTTCCAAGTGGATTTCCAGTATGTGTATCAGTAACGTTTTGATTGTGACTATTTATTTGAACACCACGGAGATGTAAACCTCATGCTATTCAAACGGCCCATATCCTCGGGTTAAAGCGGAATTAGACCCGAAAGTTAGGAAAGGTAGACTCAGAGATTTTGCACTCCACGATAATAATAATAGTAATAAAATAATCTTTATTTAAACGCGGACAAACTATCAGTAGGCCTGTTTTTCTTAACAGCCGTGGGAAATAACTGATACAAACAAAGAATAAAAATATAACAATATACAATAAGATTTACAAATGCTAATAATTTGGGAAAATGCAGCTTCAATATAAAAGCGATTCTAATAATACCGTAACATGTATAAAAATATTGTAAGAAGTAGAGATTAACATTTACTTAAGAGTTCAGCGATGAATACACACTATAAAAATGTTTGGCACATGACTGTTTAAAAGAATGAATAATATCGCAGCTACGTACTGTATAGGGGTGGCCATACCAGAGAATTGCTCCAGATAGACTAAAAGAGTTTTGATGCAAAACAGTTCGACTAAAAGGTATTTCAAAGTCAACGCGTCAGAAGAGCGAGTTCTAGAATAACCTCTCAAATTAAACAAATCAGTTAGATAAAACGGAGAGAGACAATTTCCATTTCACAAGTAAATATTCACGGTATGGCATTCGGTAGCTAAAAGGAAGCCACAAGAGCTTCGAAACTATAGTAAGAATAGTGGTTAAGATGATACAGTCAAGAATTAATCTCGCTGCACGTTTTTGTAATATCTCAACCGTAAGTCAGTTTTCCTGCGTAGTATGACCCCAAATATTAATAAAATAGCCCAGGTGAGGTAATATAAAACAATTATAAAAGGTTATTCTGAACGACGTTAGCAGATACATAAGAATTTTCTTCAACAATAATAATTTCTAAGAAATCTTTTTGCAAACAATATTAGCATGGTCGGACCAGTCAAAATGTGAACATCACATTTTTTTCATTTGTAGTCGATGTCAGAACCTCGTCATTAAGTCTCACCGAGAGACTAGTACAGGGTTGATGTGTACGCTTCTGAGTGATGGTAACACGCACAGATTTACTCTTCTCAGTGTTGAGATGCATATCATTATCTGCACACCATTGGGAAATATGACCAGCAGAGGTACTGTATGCTGTAATTAATTTCAGCAGTACCTTTGCCAGTACATGAAAGAGCAGAGTCATCAGCGAATTAACAGTGTGGTTTCGCCCAGGGCTGAACCTTGCGGTACGTCAGACATCATTGGCAATTTATCAGACAGGCAAATATTAAATGACACAATTTGGTGTCTGTTACACAAATACTATGTAAAAAAATGACAAGACAGACGCGTCACATAATTTTGTAAATTCCAAGCTTTTCAATAGGGCTCTGTGATGAACAAGGTCGAAGGCATTTACTCGGGAAGATTTATTTAACAATCACGTTTATTAATGAAAGAGGTATTTGTCTTCAACCACACATAACGATATACCGAAAGTGTACTGGACTCCCAAAATGCATAAATCACCAAAGCTAGATTCATAGTTGGTTCTAGAAACTGCACCACCAAGCTTCTTTCAACCCTGTTGACGAGGGCCCTTCAGGAGGTACAAGCATTTTGGGAAAGGTATTGCGCTACTATTTCTAAGAACTCTGGCATTGACTGCATGTGGATATTGAAAAAATCAAAATGTCCTACGGAAGAACTTGATGCCGAAGGTCACATACCGTTCAGACATGTATCCATATGGGATTTCTCGACTCTCTATACTACAATCCCTCATCAGGACCTTATTGTCCGTCTTAGTTCATTAATAGTATCGGTGTTCAAGAAAACTGATCGCCGATATATTAATTTCAGAAGCCATAAAAGGGATACCACATACAAAGGATATATCATTCATTGGATGTTTCTTTGTTTATAGAGTTGCTCGAATTTCTCATTAATAATATCTATGTGAAATTTGGCAATACAATATATCTGTTCTCTTATGAATGATTATTTCAAAGCCCGTTCATTCTCATTCACCAAATGCTATATAGACGATCTTCTTTCTGTGGATAATCGCTATATAAATGACGCAGTGAAACATATATATCCACCTCCACTTGATTTGAAGGAAACTACAGATGGCCCTAGCGGCACATATTACTGGAAATTCATCCCACTCAATACTTGAGTGAGATTTTCACTCAACTTGAGTTACTTTTCACTCAACTTGAGCAAAATGCACTCAACTTGAGTGACATTCACTCAAGCATAAGAGTGAAAATTCATCCCATTCAAGTTGAGTGAACTTGAGTGGTTTAACTCCAGTTGAGTGAAAAGTAACTCAAGTTGAGTGAAAAGTAACTCAAGTTTGAGTGAACAGGTACATTTCACTCAAACTTGAGTGGAACAGTTCACTCAAGTTTTTTTAGAGAGTATTTAGACCTATATCTCTATAAAAATGAAGCGGGCCTTCTCTCTCGTCGACTTCACGACAAAAGAGATGATTACAATTTCGACATTCTAAACTATCCCTATCTGGACAGTAATATAATAATACGGCGTATACATATCTCGCCTAGTAGCATTTTCTAGATCTCGCGTCAAATGTGACGATTTTAATCAACGTCACAAAACATTATTGCAGAAACTTGTAAAACAGGGATATATTATCAAGCGCATCCACTCGAAGTTTCTCAATTTTGGCGATACATATCGCATGCTGATAGCAAAATACGAGCGTAGCTAGCAAGATCTATGGCGGTACGTTTCATAACTTGTGTCTAATTCCGCTTAACCCCGGGGCTAGGGGCCGTAAGAACCTATGTATTTCAAGATCCTCATAGTGTTCATATGAACAATCACAATCAACGCGTGACTGAGATACATCATACTCTAGATAATGACATTACAACGTATATAATATTGATTAAGAATACTGATCAGCGATACGGTTTTGATATTTTTTGAACATCATGATGTCTTGCTTGAATCGTTGAAAACTGTTGCCCGCTTCTGTCTTGCAGGAAATTAGCCTAGTTTTATGCATACCCTGGTTTATTCTTTTAAGTTGGTGCTCATTTTATTATATGAATTAGGTCTTTGGATTATGGACGCGGAAATTCTTTAATGGATGACGGCAGAATATTGAATGACGGACTAGACGCTTGTATATCACGGAGGTCGACAAATAAAGCACCAACAAGTAAACCATTATCTATCGCACTTGTCGAAGAATTGAGCATTTAGTAAGAGCCGTCTGACAAGAATGAAACTTGCGAAATCCAGACTGATTTTGATGAAAAGAACATTGGTTTCTAAGAATTCAGATAAATGGTTGTGAACGGGACACTAATATCTTGGATAGTGCGGGTAGAATACCAATAGGTTGATAGTTGTTCGGGTATCGCCTTTATTAAACAATGGTACAACTTTGACAATTTTCCATATATCAGGGAAGGTACCAGACAATTTACACTTGTTAAAAATAAAAGTCGGGCTGGTGGGAATAGAATTCGCAGAGAATTTTAAGAATTTGGAATGTAAACCATTCATTCTCACCGAGCCTGTCACTTTAAGGTCATTTAGTTGATCCGATACAAATTGTTCAGTTTTCAGCGGAATGGAAAATCAAATATCATCGTCAGTGTGGGTTGAAACAAAGATCTAAGATAGTGCTAATCACACTCAGCAGCTTCAGTCTAATTCAGGAACTGGTCCATGATTTTCACAAAGTGGATATTAAATGTTGCCACCACTTAATCAGGTGTAACGGCTGAAGCCTTGTCATAATTAATCGCCAATGGAGTAAGGGGGTTGGGCTAGGTACCAGTTGTTTAAAGTACGTCCAAAGTTCACCGATGACACAATTTCTTTTCTTCAACATGGTTGGAAGAAGTCAGTTTTCCAAGTTTCCATCAAGCTGCCGACTTTTATGTTGTTCTGTGTTGCCATTGCGCTTGGTTTCATCACACATTTTATCTTCCCACCGATATCATCAGATCACCATTCATGGACAGAACGGTGTTGGACACATTTTTTGTTTCAAAGGAGCATGCGCATTCAGACCATCACAAAATCAGGCAATCCAAGCCATCATACCATTGGCATCGTCAAAGACTTTTATGACAGACCATGGGATGGAATCCATATAAGTAAGTAAAGCATTTTCATCAAAATCGTTAGTACATCTGAAGGATATCCTTTGATGAGACTGAGAACGAGACTTCACTAACAAAACATAAAGGATAGTGATCTCTGAAACACTATACTCTGATATCTCTGATCTCTGATCAGGCGCATGATGATCTAAGCCATTCTCGGGATTATAACAGTAAATATGATCAATAAGTATAGCAGATTTGTCAGTAACACGGGTAACTGTATTCACAATCTGGTAATCATTAACCAGTCTGAGGCAAGAACGCCTTTCATAGAAATCGTATTCTGCCGTCAGTGTGCGATATTTATCAAGGAATTTGAATGGAGCCGTTTGGTGGTATAGCCTTGTTTGATACGTTTCTGCAATAATATTCTGTGGAATTGACTAAAATCGTCAAAGTCGAGAAAATACTTCCAGGCAAGATATGTATACCCCGTATGCAGTTCCTTCTGGAATATTACTCTCCAGCTACTTATTACTTTTGCTTGTCGTCCCACATCTACTAGAATTATCAATCTGCTTATTTATGTTTGAGGTAATGTAAACAACTCTTTCGTGCATCAGTCACGGTCTGTGAAAACTCTTTATAACATTTATGTACCAAATTGTTATGTGTAAAAGATAAACACGCTTCATCCGTTTGTCACATTACAAGCGTGTAATTTTGTTAGGTAGACTTTCAGATGGGAATATGTTGACGATGGAAAATCGTTATAACGCTGTTATATCGCTGTCATTGATGTAGAAAGCCGAAGTCGTAATGAAATAAAAGGTTTCCTGTGCAGTTCCCCGAGAGCAAATGAATACTTGCACGAATAAACAGTTCGATCGGGTGTTACCGATTGATGTTCGTGCTAGAAATCATCTTGTATTTTTATTATTTTTATTTCATACACATTTGGAATTGGTGATAACTGTCATATGAAAGAGGTCTTTCGATTTGTTGACGCGGAAATTTATTTAATGGCGACGGCTATGGAAGGCAAATGTCCAAATAATCAGAAACTCACAGTTATTGAATCGAAAACCTAAGTTTTCAAACAGAGAAATTAAGTTATCAAAGAGAAAACCATGGTTTTCGAATAACTTACGTTTACGGTCGAAAACCTAGGCTATCTAGCAGACAACCCCGAGTTTCTCATTCAACTTCGAGTTTCTCTGTTGTTTTTGGACATTCGTGTAGAAAACCTAAGTTATCAGTCGATAGTCTAGGTTTCCGAATTGGTGGTTGTCGTGAAGTGAAACTCGAATTTCTAACTCAAGAGTTTCGATATCCGGGTACTCTGGGTTTCGCGCCCTTTTCCGATTGTTGACCAACCAGAAATGCAGAGAGAGTCACGTGGCGAAATTAATTATACGGAATCAAACTGCTCACGTACTGATAAGTGAAATAACATTCACTGCCTGTATTAATCACTGTTGACCCAGGGACAGCATTTTTGTAACCGAAGTATTTGCCAAAGTAGCTATCTACAAGTACATATCACTAAATGTGCTTTGATGGTGTGAATTACATTGACCTGTCTGGTGTGGTCAGTCAGCTTGACCGGATAGCTGAATTACAACTAGATTATTTCCCCCAATTCAGTCTGCAGCATATAGCTATTAAACCGTTAAGGATAGCAGTCCCCTTAGATGGTCAACATTGGTCATTTTTTTTATTTCTTCGTTCAAATATTCACTATTTCCTCTAACATTTGGTGAAAAAATGAAATCAAAATTATAAATGGAAGTGCCTCAATATTAGGATTAAAAATTTAGTTTCAGAGGCACTGGAACAATTAAACAGATTGCCTTAGCTTCGGCTTGTCTACTATTATTTTTGTCTGTTAAATTTCCCTTTCCAAAACACATTTCCGCAGTATTATGGTAAGCTAATTATCTATTAGTCCTACTTATTTATAGTAATCTATGCCCTTCTGATCAAAACCACGCAAACATCGATTGAATTGATTGAAATTGTAGTTTAAGGGCCGCTTCCCATACGGATTTCGCGGTCCATCAACTCAATGTTTTATTTTAATTTCACGGTACATTTCTTCGTTAATTTAAGATCTTTTGCAGCGCTAGATATTAAACTAATTAATTAAATAATGAATAACAATAACAATGAGGAAATATAAATACTAGTAGAGAAGAGTCGCTATGTACAAGTCGTTATGGTTATTATACTGATAAATATGTGTTGTAATCGCGTGGATGATTCCTTTGTCTTGGTACCCCATAGTGCGCACAAAGCCGTCCAGAAAAAACTGAGAGAACCAGGGCGTCTTCAGGATTCCTCGAGGCGACTTCCCTAACAACGCCCTTGGAAACAGGGTGGGTTCTTCAAGCAAACATCTGTATTTTTGTTTCTAATTATAACAGTGACACTTCACTCAAGACACCCGCCGTGAAGTGATCTACAAAGGTGTGAACAATTCTCAGCTGAACAAGTTTTAGCAAGTTTTTTAAAGTTTAAATTGGACTTTAAGCCACCTTGATGAAAAAAACACTTAGTGTAATAGTTATCCAGAATAAACAGGAATTCGAGTAGGTCCCATTAGACAAATTAAAAATGTATTTGACAATAGAATTCAAGCAAAAAACTTGGATTAATTCATCAGATGTATAGCTGGACACATTTTGTCCGATTTCCAGCCTTTCATTTTTGTACAAAATCTGAGATTTAAACGTTTATTTCTCGAAAAGTATCCACATTACGCTTTTGAAATTGGCATGCTTGTTACTTATAAGGTGATCTAGTAAAGTTTATCTCACTTTTTGTAAGTTCGGATTAGTTTTTTAATTATTCAACTTTTAAGACAAACGACCATAAAATAGTACGTTTTTCAATTTATTTTAGTAAAATAGCTGTAAAAACAAAACCAGGCAAAAAAATGAGATAAAGTTTACTAGTTCGAATTGTCTCCTATCAAGGTATACCATCAAAGTTGAAACAAGACCAACAGTTTTCATGAAATTTCAATTGAAAAATGGATGCTATTGTTTTCATTTTAATTTTTTAAAATTGGAATATTTACTACACAGTAGCAGCGTCGGTTATACAAATCATATAGTTGGAATCCCTACGATGTACGCTTTCATAAAATATATAGTTTATTATGGTTATCTTGTATATTTATTGATACAGGCGACAAATTGTCACGGGGGTGCAAAAACTGCCTCTAAGCTATCCTTAAAGGCCTAGTTCTGACTACCAATACCCACTCTATGATAATGCTGGTATAAACTAGGCTCGGTCATACAGGATTTAAATAAATAATCTCAGTTTGTTGAATACATGTAGATTGTGTGGTTCTGTCTGATGTTTTGATAGTATACCCGGATATCGAAACTCGAGTCGAGTTTCACTTTACGACAATCGCAAATTCGAAAACCTAAGTTATCGAATGATAACATAAGTTTTCTGGACGAGTTTCCAAAATAAAAGAGAAGCTCGCGGTTGAAAGAGAAACTCGGGGCTGTCCGCTGGATAACCTAGGTTTTCGACCGTTAAATTAAAGAAGAATGTTATCACAATTTTTGAAAGGCGAAACCCGATAAAAAAACAGTTCCCTGTGGCCTGCTCTATTTTTTTGAATTTTTCAGAACCTAGGTTTTCTTTCGATAACTTAAGTTATCCAGAGGCAACTATGATTTTCGATGTTGAGAAACAGAATCTCGAGGCAAGGGAAGAGAAACTCGGGGTTGTCTGGTAGATAACCTAGGTTTCCGACCATAAACTTAAGTTATCAATTCGAAAACCTAGATTTTCGATTCGATAACTTATTTATTAGAAAACGTAGGTTTTCGGTTCGACAACTGAGAGTTTCTGATTATTTGGACATTTGGCCTTCCATAGACGGCTGAACATTGAATGTCGGAATGTTGAATTTGCGAATAGTCCAGCGGATAGGTGAAAGAATTGTCCATTTTATGATAAAAGCATGAAAATTTGCACATCTTTAGCCCTATGGTAATGGGATTATTTTTAACATTGGAGGCATTCCAGATTCGCCCCATGTCAACAGTGACGGCCATTTTCCAAGATATCTGCCATGAAATTCATCTATCATGGGGAAAATCACCCAAAACATTATTTTATATTTTTTTAATGCTACCTATCCCGAATAAATCAGCCCAAAGGGTTACAGTTATGACATATAAATTGATTTTAGATCAACCCTGTGGACCTCATGGCTCATTTTCACGCTATCTGACCTGCGTAGGGGCGGGCCATAATGCTAAACTGTCAAGCTTTCCCACCTCATCTTCGGAACGGAGAGTACAAGAGAACTGAAACTTTATGGCTTTTCGCGAACCTCATTGGGGTCTTTCTGAGACTATTTGCATAATCCTGGGTCAATGAATTATTGGTAATTCAATATGGCGGCCACGAGGTATCATGAGAAAGTAACATTTTTGATATTTCCTTCCATGTTTTACATATTTCTTTCCATAAACGACACAAAAGTATCTAATTTCGGTCAAACTAATTTTTCCTATTTTATTCATAATTTTTGAGGGGGAAATAGAAAATAATAATAATGAACAAAAATGGGTAAAAAAAAATTTAGCCCGAAGATAGCTTTCAGAAAGATCCCTTTCTAGCGGACATGTATGTTTGGCATTGTCTTACAGTACGGGACTCGCATATTCAGTGTGATAAATTTCAGCCCACTATCCCCGGGGATGATGAAAATATTCAGAGAAAGGCGTTTGCGTTTATTCGCATCTGTATCCTTTTCAATTCGGCCTTTTGCTAGTGGTTTGTTCATTTTGCAAAACGGCTGATGCAACTTTATATGAAAAATATCTGCCTATATTGAATACGTTATTAAAGTACAGGTTATGCAGCCAAATTGTAACATGTTGGTACTGTGTGGTAACTGAATGGTAACCGCAAGGAAGGGCCCCTGAACGGTACACCTTAGTACAGTACCTGTAAGGTACACTGTTATGGAAAAGGGTGGGATACGGGTGGAAATTTCCACCCTAGGGTGGAAATTTCACTGATTTCAATCCAAGCCGGAGATGAGGTGGGAATCTCCACCCTCAGTATTTCCACATTTTGTCTTTGAATTACCTCCTTAACCACTTGACTTTAAATGCACCACATGATGTCCCATAAACGTTTGAAAGCATCAATCACTTAATAAGTTACGGTGTATTCCACAGCGAGTGCATAAAAATGCCAATCATTGAAGGATTATTTCTCCCCGCGTAGCAACGCGGTACGCGCTGTGATACAAGGTAGTTATCAGTGCGGATTTCCGACCTTTTTTCAGCAGACGATGTTCAAGCTTGAAGAGAGATTTTTGCTACGGTAAGAATCAGGCGTCATCCTTCTCAGTTATGGATTGTAGCAATTATTGTATTGTTGCTTGAGTAACTTGATCATTTGTTGAATTAAAAATAATTTTGATATCAGGTATTTCGGGAGCGAGAACTGTTCTGATGATGGTTGAGAATCTCATCGAGGCCGCGAGCGTTTCCACGATGTTGTTCGTTCTGTTCTAGGAGCCCGACGTATTATCTATAGGCTATGTTTATGTTTGGGAATATTGTTATTCTCTAGTCGTTGTGGTGGTGCCTCAAGAAAAGTTTTTTTCACGATTCAATGTGGAACAAAATCTATGTAGCGGCGGTATTGGATATTTCCACCACCCGTCGTTTGGAGAATTACCCGTCAGAGTTATTCCCCTTAGGTGTACTCTTCTGCCTTGACCATGTTTTCGTGACTCGTTCGTTGTCTGCTTGTTTCCAGTGGTCCATGTCCCCGGCCCAAGTCAACCTTGCCGCCCCAAATCAAACTTGCATGCAAGTCATTGGTCACTGCTTTTCTAATGTAAACATCTCTAGAAGGGCTGTCAATGTTATGCATTGCATCATGGGTTGTTTTGGGGCGGCAAGGTTTACTTGGGCCCATTTGGGGGGGGGGGGGATATTGTGGTTGAAAGTGTCACGACTATAGCTCTCCCTCCTATAGCTTTTAAATGCGATACGGTTTTATTCATATTTTGGAGCAAACCTGTCGTGGAAATTTTCAGGTCAGAGCAAAGGACTAGGCCCCTAATTGGGATAGGCCTATATATCCAACTTGGGATATTAAATCCAAAGTTGGATTGAAATATATCCTAATTGGGGTATTTTCACAGATTTTCATACTAAACGGGAATGGTGAATTTCGCGGCATCTAAACTACAAAAACAAGATAGAATCTACTTCACAAAACTGCCAATACGATTGGTATTATAATT